>PVIR01005101.1:0-74398 GCA_004026965.1 Petromus typicus | reverse complement strand
GAGTCAGACCGTCTCTTTCCGGCTCTGAGCTCTGCCTCTGAACTTCTCTGTGACCCTGAACCCAAGACTTGACCTTGCTGGTCTCGGGTTCTCAAGTTCCTTTGGCTTATCAAGGACAGGAGTTAGGAGTGTTCATGGATTTCGTTTTTCTTTCTGGTATCTTTCTTTTTCTTCCCTAAACCCATCTGAGTTTGGCTTCCGTCCCCTTTCCTTCCACAGGGGTGATGTGTGGTGGCATCGTGGAGGGAAAGCGCTTGGGCAGCACTGGCCCCTGGTGTAGGTCGCTCACAAGGGGAGGCTCTTGCTTCAGGCAGCACACAGAGCTTGTCACTCCTGGGACCTGGGATGAGGACCTGCAGTGGCCGTGGGCTCTTTGGTGCATGTGAGGCCATCTCTCCACAGGGGACGATGGTGCGGGGCTGCCATCCCGCTGACGGACTGTCCGGTCCTTTGCTCAGTCTCTGAGGCCCGGGTGGGAAAGGGAAGAGAGCGGACGCAGTGGGGCTGGTTCGGCCCATCCTAACTTGGAGCTGGGAGAGGTGACTGTTGCTTGACCATTGCCGCCAGGGCCCAGCATTGTCGGACTCAGGGTGGTCACCAGGGATGGCCCTCACTTTGCAGTTCTTTAACACCTCTCTAACATAATCTCCCTTCGTGCTTAGAGAGATTTGGTCTCAGCCTCCAGCCTTGGGCAGGCGACAGTGTCTGGTTAACTGGAGTTTAGTAGCATTGCTCAATGTTTTATAATTGCTTTCTTTAGTAGACTTGGCTTTTAAAGAACAGTTTTAGAATTACTGAAAAATTAACAAGGGCATCCTGAACTACAAAGGGAGACCCTGTCTCAAAAAAAAAAAGAAGAAGTGTTTAAAGAGTGGGCTGTCACGTCTGCAGCTGGGTGCGTGTCTTCTGTGCCTCTCATGGATGATCTGGTGTGTGCAGCCCTGGGCCGGCAGGCTGCCGTCTGGGACGTGGGAGGTGCTGTTAGGACAGCACCCGCCGGGCTGCAGCCGGCTCCACAGTGGACTCGCTTGAGGATGGTAGTCTGTGGCAGGAAGTGCAATTTACTGTGGAAAGCAGGGCCCAGAGCCTAATTTGGAAGTTTCCTTAATCTTTTTTTTTTTTTTTTTTTTTAGGTTTTTTGAGACAGGGTCTCGCTTTGTAGTTCAGGCTGGCCCTGAAGCTCAAACTCATCACAGCAATCCTCCTGCCTCTGCCTCCCGAGTGCTGGGATTACAGGCGTGAGCCACCACGCCCGGCACTGTGGTATATGGTACTGGTTGCTGCTGGGTGTGAGTCTCCACATCCAGTATAGTTATGTGGTTATTGGGGATCGAACCCGGGTCCTTGCGCTTGCAAGACAGGCGCCGGAACCACTGAGCTAACTCCCCGGCCCCCAGTTTCCTTAATCTTTAGGAGCCTTAGGAAAGATTTTTGGAGTGAGTTTTCTGGAAAGGAAAAAGGCTCGAGTAACCTTTACGGTTGGAAGCTGCACTTTTTCTTAAAAGTACAACTTTCAATTTGTAATTGTCCTTGTCTCCTTTCTACCTATCTTTATTTTTTCTGTTCAACCTCGAGGGGAAGAGCTTTGCCTTCCCAGCATCACGGAGAACACAGGGTCCCTCGGAGGTCCCCGCTGGCCTTGCCTGGAGCCCGTTTTGGAGCACCTGCCCCACGTCCCCTGCCCAGAAAAGTGTGGTGGAGGCCGAGCACAGCGCAGGTCAGCCAGCCCGGCTCCCCACGGCCTTTACGCGGACTGGACGCATTCCAAGGAAGGGGGATGGGGACAGTTTTGGTCCTTTAGTTATTAGCCATGACCCATCAGTTGTGACCCAGTAGCTGCACGGAGGATTTAATAGTACTTTTTTGGGCAGGGATTTAGCTCAGTGGTTCCGGCGCCTGTCTTACAAGCGCAAGGACCCGGGTTCGATTCCTCCGCAACCACATACAATACTGGGTGTGGAGACTCACGCCCAGAAGCAACCAATACTACATACCACAGTGCCGGGCGTGGTGGCTCATGCCTGTAATCCCAGCACTCAGGAGGCAGAGGCAGGAGCATTGCTGTGATGTGAGTTTGAGGCTGAGCTCAGGGCCAGCCTGAACTACAAAGCGAGACTCTGTCTCAAAAGAAAAAAAAAAGTACTTTTTCCTCTGAAGTTGAGGGAAAAGAGTACATTTGATGGTTTCAGTCTGTCAGATAAACTGACAATGGACAGCCCAGAGACAGACAGACGGTCGGACACACACACACACACACACACACACACACACCACGATGCGTGGGGCAAGTCCAATGTATAGAGCTTGACAAGGGGCTAGGCCAAAGGGAGCTGGAGGCAGGGGATAGGCCGTGACCTGAGCAGGGCTTGTCATGTGATCAGATGAAGTCTCCCAGGAACTGGCCCCCTGGACTCATCTCTGTCTGGGCTGGGTGTCAGACCCCAGATCTCTTCTTGCTGTGGAAATGTCACTGGAAGGGTCTAAGGGTCCCCAGAGTGGAGATGGGGAACTTTGTGTCATCCTACCAGCTGGGCAGGTTGCAGGACCCCTGGCTTCCACCACAGAAAAAGAATTTTCAGGACGATTCAGCAGTCAGAGGCATAAGGAAATTCATTAGGCAGAATTTTATTTTATTTTATTATTTATTTATTTTTTTAGGTTTTTTTGAGACAGGGTCTCACTTTGTAGTTCAGGCTGGCCCTGAGCTCAGCCTCAAACTCACAACACAGCAATCCTCCTGCCTCTGCCTCTCAAGTGCTGGGATTATAGGTGTGAGCCACCACGCCCGGCACGGTGGTATGTGCTACTGATTGCTGCTGGGGTGAGTCTCCACACCCAGTATTGTTATGTGGTTACTGGGGATTGAACCCAGGCCCCTGCACTTGCAAGACAGGCGCGAACCACTGAGCTATATCCCCGGCCCCATTAGTCAGAATTTAAAAAGTACTCACTTAAATAAATAGAATGAGAGGGACAGAGGCACCTTGGGGCTTCCAGTGGGATATATTTATGGGGACTGGGCTGTCCCTTAGGTGGCTAATCTAGGATTTGTATTCTAGTGTCTGTTGAGTTTGCCCATTGGGAGGGCTGGGTTAAAACGTAAACATTTACATGTGCTTAGAGCCCAGACCTCCTGTCCACTCCCTGCTGTGCTTCCCTAGGGAGGGTTTGGTAGAGGAAGTGCAGTGACAGGTAAAAGGCCCAGGCCCAGAGCCCAGTTTCCAGACCAGTGTCTCTCTGAGGCCCTTACGTTTGTGTCCTAAAGCTACGGTTTTGTTTCTGTTTCAGTTTTTTCAGACAGGATTTTGCTGTGGAGGTTAAGCTGGTCTTAAACTCACAGCAATCCTCCTGTCTCAGCCTCCTGAGTGCTGAGATTAGAAGCATGTACTATTACTCCTGATGGTAGTTTTAAGTAAAAGTACGATTTGAATATTGCAGTTTTCCTTGTCTCTTTTCTACGTATTTTCATTTCTTTTATCCTACTTCAGAGAGACCCACTCTAGGCAGAAAGGGGCTGTGTCCAGCAGAGAGCCCTCTGTCCACAGAGCCTGCTGTTTACCAGTGTGGACAGATGTGAATTTCTTTTTCACAAGAGTACATCTTTTCAGAGCAGCTCCAGTGTCTGCGGTGATGTGCCTGAAAAATCTTTTGGAGTTGGGGTATTTATTCTTCCCATCACCCAGATGCTGCTAGTGACGGCCTGGGGGTGGGGAGAAGGTGGGGGAAGACTGAGCCTGCAGCCTCAGGATGAAAGGAAGAGGCTGGGGCACTGTCTGAAGCCGCTCAGGGCCTGGGGAGGTTGAGATACAGAGGTGATACTCACAAATAAGGAGAGTTTAGAGTACCACAGGCATGAGGCAAGTGGAACAGCTGACAGCACTCCCAGCCCGGTCAGAAGCTGAGAAAACTTGGAATTTGGAGCCACAGCTGTTCCGCAGGAGGCCCAGAGCCGTGCAGCTCTGGCTCTGGCAGGGCTGAGCTCCCAAGTCGGTGTCAACACCGAAGATAAGCTTTGTGTTTGTCTTTTAGGCTACAAGGACTTAATGTCAAGGTGGGAAAATCTATTAACACATCGGTGAGTAAGAGACCCTTGCCTATTGTGAGGGAAACTGTTGCCCGCCCAGCAGAAAGACTGCGATCGATAGTGGTGGTTTTCCTCTTGAAAGGAGGGAGTATCCTGGCCAGAGTTCTTCAAGGGCCAATCGAAGAGATTAGTTTAGACAACAGGGACATAAATTAGAATTTACCAGGAAGCAGGTACATAGGACACAGCCTATGAATTTTCAAGTCGGCCAGGCGTGTGAGGTAGTTATTCCCAGCAATGTCTGTGGTGTGCAGGGCAATCAGCTTGTGGTTGAAAGAAAGGTGCCCGGCGGGCCCTGATCATCTACCCTCAGCTTTTGTACTGCCTGGCACCCCTATCTCTTCAAGGCTCAGCACTGCTGAGTCACTGCAGCCCCTACCATCCTAGCTCGGGCTGTGGGGAACATGAGCCTGTACGCAGAGCAGCACCCTGGGTTGTCCAAAGAGGAGCCAAGGACAGGTTCTGCAGCTGAGCTCAGAACCTGTTTGTTACGTGCTCCGCCTTGCTTTTTGTCAATGAGGTTCTGTGGGGTCCCAGTGAGCTGAGCACAGCTGTCACAAGGGGCGGAGTGCCAGGGACAGCGCGGTGTGAGTCGCTGTCATGCATTCTCATTGGCCGCTTCCTTTATGTATTTATCTTTTTACTTTGATTTTATTCTTTGTTGTGTTGGAAACCAAAGCGAGAGCCATGTGCATGCTGGGCAAGTGCTGTCCCACCAAGCTGCATTCCCAGTCTCTTTTTCTTTATCGCAGAATTAATACATAGACTTTAGATAAAATTTGTAAATGGAAGAAAAATACAAAAGAAAATAACAGTAGTTCTAGAGATAATCACTATAACCATTTTATGCCCACTATGGACATTTTCTTATTATGGAAATTCCCCAGGATACAAAGTAAGTAGTGTAAGAATTTCCTGTCCCAACTTTGACAATTCCCGCCATTCTGTTTTTTGTTTGCAGTACCAGGGATCGAACCCAGGATCTTGCACTTAAGCAGGCAGCCATGGCACCACTGAGCTAAATCCCCTGCCTCATTCTGCTATCTTGTTTCATCTACATCCTCACTCTGTTATTATCAGTACTGTTATTACTAGTTTCAGCTCTTTTACAGTGAAATTTACATGCACCGAAATGCACAGGTTTTGGTTCAACATTTGAACAAATGGACCCTCCACTCCATCCTGCCTCAGAATATTTCCACTGGCAAGAAATAGTCCAGAAAAATGTTTTACGGTGAGAGGCAGCTGCTGTTCTGATATTTTTTTGTGCCTCACATTGTTTTTTAAAATTGATTTTATTGGTATATTTTATATACACATCATGATCACATTCAACATTGAGAATTTGTACCAGTATATGACACAACTTAATTCTCACTTTTTCTCATTCCCCTGCCCACCCTACAACCCTCCCACTCCTGATATCCATAGGTTTTGATTCCTTTTTACCATCAAATTTTTTTCCCCTTCTTTACTTAATCCTACTCTGTTTTTCTCTTTGGATGTTTTCTGTTTCACAGTACCTATCACTGTAGGTTTTTGTGGTTTTTTTTGAGACAGGGGCTCACTTTGTAGTTCAGATTGGCCCTGTGCTCACTGTGTAGCCCAGGCGAGCCTTGAACTCACTGTAACCCTCCTGCCTCTATGTCCCGAGTGCTGGGATTATAGGTATGAACCACCACGCGTGGCACTGTGGTATGTGGTACCGATTGCTGCTGGGTGTGAGTAACCATGCCTGTCATTGTGCTATGTGGTTACTGGGGATCGAACTCGGGACCTTGTGCTTGCCAGGCAGGCACCAGAACCACTGAGCTAAATCCCTGTCCCTACCTTAGATTGTTTTAAATTTTCTTGGAAATGGGATCACATAGGAAATGGTGTTTTAGATCTGGTTTCTTTCACGCAGCATTGTTTTTGAAATCCATGCATGATATTGCATATATTAGTATTTTATTCCTTTTTATTATTGAGTAATATTCCACTGTGTGGATGTACCATGATTTATTGACAGACACTGTCTTCAGACTTTGGATGTTTTGAGTAAAATAAATATGCTGTGCATATTTTCATACAAATGTTTATGTAAAATACATATAGTTAATCCTTACAGCTAGCTGGGCAGGTGACACATACCTGTAAATCTCAGCTACGAAGGAGACAGAGGCCTGAGCCAGCTTTGGGCAATTTAGCAAGCCCTTATCTCAAAATACAAATACAAAGGGCTGGGGATGCAGCTCTGTCATAGTGCCCCTGGATTCCATCCCCAGTTTGGAGAACTTCACAATATGAACTCTAGGAGGATGGCACACTGTCACCCCTATTTTACAAAGGCAGAGACTGAGGCACAAAGAGGTTAATTCTTAGCCTGACGCTGAATGGAAGTAAAAACCGGGAGTGGGATTCTAACTTAGGCTCATCTGTCTTAGAGCCTGTGGTTTTGTTTGCTCACTGTGATGTTTTTACTACAGCTCTTTGGGGCCATTAAATGCAGTGACAACCGAGTCTCTCATCTCAGTGGCCTGGCAGCTTATAACTGCATTTTAGCTCACCACAGTTGTTGATATTGATAATAATAGTTCTGATTCACCCTGAAAAGGTTACAGCAAACCTGTCTTTGAAAAGAACAACACTACAGAAGACATTTTAAGGAAAATTCTAATCAAAGTCATGCAATAACAGCAAACTAACAACCAAGTGAATGCAAAGTTGGGCTACTTCAAGCTTTAGTTGTCTGGGAATCTCACATAAGTGTAATTTGTCATCTCCTAAAGAAGCCAGGCACAGACCACATTACTAGGCATATAAAATAGTATATAAATAATACATGGTTGAGAAACCACTCTGTTCCTTGTAGAGCCAAACAGAATAGGTTTTTGGAGAGTCTGCCGGTTCTTGCTTTGAAGAATGTTGTTGCTAAGCAATGTTGCTAATATGGAAAGACAGCTTCTTCCGACTTTCCACTCAGCCCCAAAAGCCCTAGGGTTGGAAGTGGCTTTGGCAGCAGCTGGGAGCTTTGCTATTCTGGGAAGTGGAGGCTAGGGGACCCCGGATGTGAGAAGAATTGCCTGCTGGCCACCCCAGCTTCAGATTATCCGGAGTGATCCCGGGCAGCCTGCATGCACAAGGCACCTCTTCACATTCATCAGAAATCTCATACTTAGGAGAATCTTTCTCAATGTTTCTAGTGTGGAGGAAAATTTTAGTCATGCAGCTTAGCCTAAATTTAAAAAATCCATAAATGAACCACAGGGCACTGGGAGGGGGAATTCAGAGATTTTTAAATACCTTCATTAACCAAAGCAATTCACGAAGAGCTCTTTTTTTCCCCTGAACGGGAAATCAGTGAAGTTCTGATCAATATCATCCCTTGCAGGGCTCTTCTCTGTGACCCTGGGTACCGGGTGAGGTGCAGCCCCGGAAATAGATGCCCACTGTTGGGTAGGATTTGTGGCTCTCCTCAGTGTGGTTTCCTTTCCCTGGAGCTTGGAAATGCCACACAGAATGGCCAAGATCTCTTTCCAAAACCTGAGCCAGTTTATCGTCAGAGCCTCTGCTTAATCACGTGTGGCTCTGGGACAGTAGGGCTGAGCTGAGATTTTTAAGGCTTGTCCTCAAGGCCTCCCAACTCTGCCTGGGGTATGTCGACTCCGTGTCCTGAACCACAGTCAGATGGGCTTGTTTAGGGCTGAGCTCTGGGCAAGGCTGTTCCGAGATGGAGGAGAGCTGGTGTATTGGCAGCAGACTCTTTCCGCAGTTCTTTCTCTTCCCGGTAGAAACTGCTCCCACCTCAAATGACCTTAATACTCAGCTCTCCCTTCTCTTGCCCTCGTGGTAGTCTCCCAGAGGCGCAATTGTGCCATATCCCAGCAGGGGGCACCAGTGTACCTGTCAAGAGTGAATGTCAGCCTGTGGCCTTTACAGCTCAGGTGTAAGGAAGGGTGAGGAAATGTAAGGTCTGAGGAGGGGTCTTGGAATTATTTCCTTGAGCAGCTGCGTGTGCCCTCGTATATAAGGTGGAGTGAGTAGGCATGCTGGCTTGTTCGAAGGTTGTGTGTTTATAACTCTTGCATTAAACCAAAGGTAGTTGGCCCAGGGGGTGGCTGAGGACCCTGCAGAAAAAAAGGGCAAGCTCTGAAGATGCCTGGTTTTCATTAAAGGTCTACTCTCCCTCTCCAGCCCATCCCTATCCCCTGGCTCCCCAGTCCTAAGCTAGAATGGCCATAGTCATTTTGCTGTAGAGGCACCAGAGTTCAAGGTCGGGCGGGGCAGGAGAGAGCTCGTGCTGCAGGCTCTAAGTGAAGGCAGGGTGCTGGCAGCAGGGCCAACTTCCGGCTTCACATGGATGTGTGTTTTGGAGCAGGTTCCTGGGCACAGAAGGCTCCTTTCTTTGGGACCAAGCATGCATGTCTGTCTCAACTCAGCGGCCCCTTGTGAGTGGGTTGTGCAGCTGTCTGCCCTCCGTTCATGATTAACTTTCCCACCCCTGCCCTCGCATTGCCACCCAGGGCCCACAAGCCTTTGAGTTTCCCTGCTTTGGGGCAGAGGCCCAGGCTGGCAGTTGGCTGGCACTTTGTTCTCAGGATTGGGGGTCTGGGGGTGGGAGTGAGGGTACATTGTGAGGGGGGCTGCAGCCCGGAAGGAGACCCCTTCTCTGAGCACTGCAGTCTCTGCTGACCTTGCTTCTGGTGGCCTGTCCATGTAAAATGCTCACAGACATGGTGGCCTTAGCACCGCTTCACCAGTGTGAGCATTGTTCCCTCTTAGTTCTCTTCCAAGCTGGGATTTCTTCAGGGACATTGTCTTAGTTTAGTGCAAGTGTCTTGCTAACACCTCTTTTATAAGGAAGGTACTTTAGACTGGGGGCCTTCAGCAGGGAATATCCCTGAGGCAGAAGTTAAGGCATCTGTTTGCTTTTATGGTATTGATAGCAAAGGAGCATGGGTTTTCATTTAAGGTGTTGATAATAGTTTTTTTAAACATTAACATTTAAAACAAGTGAGCTGATTTAATGAAAGTAAAATGATAAGTAAAGAATTGAGCAGGCTGACATCGAGACCAAATACTGTGAAGACTGCATGGGAATGGCCTAATTTGGGGAACCACGGGGCGACTCTGTACATGTTCCGGGGAAACGATACTACTTTGCTGTGTGCATGTGTCCGCCCCGTTTGTCCTGGGCAAGGCTGGTCTTCTGTTTCCCCACTTCAGTCTCTTGAACAAAGCTGGTCAAATTGTAAGTGTCTGGAGACGCTGGTGGCGTGGGCACGCCCAGCCGGGACGGCATTACGTTTCCTGTAATGAGAGTTGTCCCAGAGTTTTAGTGTTTCCGCTGGGCAGTGGTTGGGATGGGCTGTGAGGCTGGCGCTGGAGTCTTGCAGGGCAATCCTGCGTCTGCCCTCTGGGTGGAAGGAAATGCTTGATCTCTTAACAGTCAAGGTCTGAGAGGCCATGGTTTTTCAAAGAGAGCCACAGTGAGGGAAGCCCACAAGAATGACTGCCCAAATTTGCCTGTTAGGAAGATCTGCATCTTCATTTCAGTGTTGCGCTACCCACTGTAGTTGTGCGCTTGACCTGAACCGGCCCCTGTGTACTGGGGTGACTGTGTGTGTGTGTGCACTCACACCTGCTGGGGTGGGAGACAGGCTTTTCGGTGGGGTGCACCCTTCGGTGGACAAAATACACCTATATTGACATACGGCCGGCGACCCATCGCCAGCTCTGCTATGTGGCTCTAGTTACCCATCAGCTACCAGATACTGTACCACACTAAGCTGGAGAAGCCCTGGGCCATGTGTTGGGGCTCTTTCTTCTTTCCATTCCGGACGCTCACTTCCTCATTCTTTTCCCAACTGCTCTGAAGTCACTACTGGTCAGTTTTTGCAGCCTGCTTAGCTGCCAGTCTGAGCCACTCAAATCTGGTTATAAATAGAAGTTAAAAAAAAAAAAAAGACGTCCATGGCTATATCTGTGATTCCCCCATCACCCAGGCGGCTCAAGAGGGCTCAAGGCCATTGCTAATGGATGCCTGATAAATAGACCAGGTGCACTCTGGAGCCACTCCGGGGGGCCCCCCCTCCTCCCCACCTCAGCTCGGTTCCTAGCGAGAAGCCCTGCCCACTGGAGAGGCAGGGCTGCAGCCTCAGGCCCTGGAATTCATTTGCTGCCCCTTCCCCGCTCCAGCAGGGTCCCCTTCCTTGCCCGGATTTTCTGTTTGCTTGAACACCAGACTGTATAAAAACAAGGCAAATTAGCTCGGGGACCCCTTTGGCCCCAACAGGACTGTTTCCAAAGATGGACTAATTGGCTTGTTTTAATTCGCTCCAGCCCCCTGCCGGGTTCCTCTCCCCTGGGGGCAAGGCGGTTAGTTATGCCTCGGCTGCGCTCGGAGGACCTGGGAAGCCCCGCAGCAAATGGAAGTGGTTGAAGGAGACTTGTGAGCGAGGCCCCGCGCCGTCCAGACTAGGCGGCCTCCCTTTCCTCAAGAGTCCACGCGCGTGACCTTGCGCCCTCGCACGTGGAGTACGGAGCGGGGGTGGTCGCGCGCGGGGGGGGGGCGCCCGACCCAAGTTTCCCTGGCAACCTGGTACCTAGAGCCGGGAGGTGGTGCCTGCGAAGTTGATCGCTGACCTTGTGCGGGGCAAACTCCCAGGGTCCGGGAACCAAATGTCCACGGGAGTTGCCCCCTGCCCGTCTCTCCTGCCCCTCACTGCAGACCTGTCGCGGCCCCCCGGAGGGGAGGTAACACTCTCCCGGCCGAAACGCCCGCCTCCCGGCCCGGGAGTCCCTCCAGCTGCCCGCAGCCGTCCCGGGAGGGAGCCCGCGGCCGCGCGGTGCGGAGGCAGCTTCGCCCGTGGGAGGACGCGCGCTTCCTCTCGCCGCGCGTTTGCTCTCCTCCCAGGGTTTCAAAGACGGTGACAGCATCGGAGAAGTATCCCGGCGGGCCGGGCTCGCGAGCGCGTCTGCCGCCTCTGCCCGCGGACTGGGCCGGGCCGGCGGGGCGCGGGGCGCGGGGCCAGCCAGGGTGGGGCGGCCGAGCCCGGGCGCCTCCTCCGCCGGCCGGCCGGGGTGCGCGGGCGGGGCCGGGGCGGGCCCGCGGGCGGTGTGTCGCGTCGGAGCGGGAGCCGCGCAGCCCCTGCCCCGGGCCGCGCCCCGGCGGGCCTCTGCCATGCTCGGGGGGGCGGACGCAGGCCGGCCCGCGGGCCCTAGGAGACGCTGAAGGTCGTCGGGAAGTGAGCGCCGGTCACCTGACCCCCGGGGCGCACCTAGGCGGGGCGGGGCCCATGCGAGGCGGCGGCCGGGCCGGGGCGGGCAGCGCGGAGCGGGGCGGCGGGGGCGCGCGGCGGGCGGGCTGGCTGGCGGGTGAGGGCGCGGCCGGGCACCGCCGGCGGCCTCGCCATGTCCCAGCCGGCCGGGAGGATGCACTGCCGGAAGGCGGGGATCCGCGCCGCCGTGGTGCTCATCGGACTCCTGCACAAATCCCGAAAACAGAATAAAGAGAAAAGGTAAAGCCGGCTGCACCCCTCCCCTTCGTCCGCTCGCGCCGAAGCCCAGTGTTCTTTGGGATGGACTTTTCCAATCGGCATTAGGCTCCGCGTTGGTGGAAAAAAGGCGCCTCCCGGCGGGTGGTGGAGATTGAGTTCGGAGCTTTGCCCCAGCCGCTGGCTGGTCGAGGAAGCTGGGCAGGACACCGCCGAAGGAAGGCGGGCTGAGTCGGGCTTCGTCCTCCACCGAACCCTTCGCGCCAGACCTCGCGTTTTGCCGCTGGCTGCGCTGTCTTGAAGCCTGCGGCGCGAGTCGCACTGATCCAGCCTCAGGCTTAGCCCGAGCGACTCCACGCGCTGGTGTTGCCATTTGCTTCTCTGCAACTTGGCTGAGCCCGCGAGGTGCCCGGCTGGTCGAGCTCCACGCGCGCCGCGGTCGGTGCCCTCAGGCGGGGTGCAAGTGTGGAAGTTGCCCATCCTCGCCCCCACGGTGTCGCTGTGACTGCGTTTTCCTCTCGTAGGCTTTTGTCTTTCTTGGGTTTGCTGACTTGACTGTTCCCTTGTGGGTGTTGAAGACATTTCCTTGGGCTATTTCAGAAGCACTTTGGTCGAATGCCTGAGGTGAGAAGTGTACGGCTCTAGGTGCAGCAAGGAGGGACTGGGCAGCTTCCGGGGCTCCATCCCCCAGCTGCAGTGTGATGTCCACCGGACCCCAGGAAGCTGCACCTGCTAGCAAGCCTGTCTCTTCCAGGGCGCTTGGCAGAACCTGGCAGTCGCAGTAGAGGGACATAAGAGCCACTGTAGAAACTTCAGGCGCCCCCGTGGGACCCTAATCTCTGGAGTTTTGGAGTGCCTAGTGCTGGTCTGCCTAAGACAAGGCTTGAGACAAGGGCAGGAAGCCAGAGATACCTGCCTGGTGACTGACAGCCTCTGTGAGGTGGTGGGGAAGATGTTAGGAGGTGCCCTTCGGGTGGAATTTTCTCTCATCTCCATGCTCTCTTCCCAAAATGTAGTCTTATATGAGTTCCACAGCATAGGATGAAACTAGTGAAATGACTTAAGGTTGTTAAGTATGAAGTAACGTTGAGTCACCCAGTGAGAAAGTTCTTTGCTTTTACGTTCTCTTCCAGCACTCGTGAGGTCTTCAAGGAGAAGATTTCAGGGTGGTGCTAGTCTGGCTTTTAACACTTTTAAGGCCTACACACACATACACACACACACACACACACACACACACACACTTTTAAAGCTTAAACACATACACACAAACACAGAAACATTTGCTAGTTTCCTTTTTATAACTAAGAGAGAGTAGCTGCTGGAAATCTTTTTCTTTTTTTGGAGATAGTAGTTCAGGCTGGCCCTGAGCTCAGCCTCAAACTCACATCACGGCAATCCTCCTGCCTCTGCCTCCTGAGTGCTGGGATTACAGGTCTGAGCCACCACCCCTGGCACTGTGGTATGTGGTGCTGATTGCTGCTTGGCGTGAGTCTCCTCGCCCTGTAATGTATATGGTTACCGGGGATCGAACCGGGGTCCTTGCTCTTGCAAGACAGGCGCCGGAACCACTGAGCTAAATCTCTGGCCCAATTTTGTTTTTGTACTGTTTATTTTAGGAGTTCTTTCTCGTTATAGCCAGTTGGTGTGGATTTTTCTATTTGTGGCAGTCATGTAAAGCATCACTTTAAATGTATACAATCACAAAAAGGAGTCTTATTTGATAGAAGTAGTAAAGTTACAAGTGGTATTGAATATGGCAGCAGTCCTGCAGGTGGTCCGGGAATGGCTGACAGCGCAGACACAAGTGCCTAGCAGAAAAAGCCTCCAGGTGGACTCTGGAGTCCAGTGCTCTGTGTCTGGGCCGCATTTATCCCTGGACTTTGATTCTCTTCGCTTCCCCGCCTCTCTGTAGAGTTGGGAAGAATGCGTTGGCTCTCTAGAATCAGAAGATGTGTGGGATGACCAGTTTGAGACACTTTGGCCTGTTCTATTAAATGCTAAGGAAAATGTGCTTCATAGAAAGGCAGGTGAATCAGAGCAGGTCCTGACCCCAAGGATGGACTGTCTAGGGCAGAAAAGGCCTCCGCAGGAAACCGGAACTTTGAGCCCTGGCTCGTGTGTTGACTCTGATATGATAATACAGATCGAAACTCCCCAGGTTCTGCTTGGGGGACCAGAGGGCTTGTGAGGCCCAAGTGCAGTGATGGGCGAAGAGGCAGCTGCAAGGTCAGAAGTGCTGCAGGAGTACAGAGGGGCTTTGATCAGAACTCCCCCATTCTTTTTGCCGGCCTGCTGCCCCTTGAGAGCAAAGAAAGATTTCTGGCCTTGGTGGTGACAACTCTACTAGTGATGTTCATGACTAGCTACCTGAGCAGCCAGGCGGAGCTGGGCCTCGGGAGCAGTCTTGGGAATCCAGGAGGCACAGGAGGAGCTGGGCAGGGCGGGGGGCTTGGCTGGGCTAGGATGCCCCAGGCTTTGTCCTGTCCTCCGGGTTGCACTGTGTTCCGCCCTGCAGTGCAGGCAGACGCTGGTGCTGTTCGCCTCCATCTGATTCTTCTGTCGCTCTAGCCATCACGATGGCTCTGGCTGTGAAGTTAACCTCCCAAGAAGAGAGACGGGTTGGTTTCATTTTAGTGTTAAATGACCTTTTCTCGCCTTGCTGAATTGGACACGTCTTTGTCTTTAAGCATCTAAAATCCTCGCAGTGCACGCTGTTGACCCTTGCTCTGCGGGCCTCGGGGGTGGGGGTCTGGAGCAGCCTGCAGCTGCCAGCCTCTCTTAATCTTTCCCCAAACTGTGTGCTGAGTGTTAAATTTGCTGAGTTCTTTCTTCTCCTGTCTCATCCCAGGGTCAGCTCAGTCTCAGGCCCCTCCCCACCTGTCCCAAAGGCCTGATTCATTCACTGATTGTCTCAGCACCTGTAATTGACAGGCTGGATGGAGCAGATGACATTCTTGGCTTTATGCCCTTGGGGTTGAGTTGGTCCTGGTGGTCCTTATCATTCTTGTTTCCTAAACTACCTGGAAAGATTGTGTGTTATACGCAGGTGGGTGTGCCAGGGAGGATGATGAGACAAGTATCTCATGTAGGCCTCAAGCCAGGAGACTGTCCGGGGCTCATGGTAGGTCCCTATCATTGTGCTCAGAGCTCCGGCCTCAGTTTGCCTTTCGGAGAAATGGGTGTGGAGCTCATCGACTTTAGTTCCTTGCTGGCCCTGTGGGACAGTCCGGAGTTTCTGCCCCCGTCTGATGAGCATCTCCAGGTGCTTTGCCACAAAAGCAGGGTGGTGGCTTCTGATTTGCATATGATTTTGAGGAGGCGATGGGATGAAGTCTTCCCTAGAGATGAATGGAAAGTTTCTGTAACATGCTTTGATTCATAAGAGCTCGCTTTTTCTAGATGAGGCATGTGAGGGTACAGTGCAGAGCACCTCTCGCTGGGGGCAGAACCGGGTGATGGAGAGCTCCACCCCACTGGGGTGGCACATTGGCAGGAGGGTGAAGGCTGGCAAATATAATCAAAATGTGTGTGTTCTCATACAATACTGGGCATGGAGACTCACACCCAGCAGTAATCAGTGCCACATACCACAGTGCCGGGCATGGTGGCTCATGCCTGTAATCCCAGCACTCGGGAGGCAGAGGCAGGAGGATTGCTGTGATGTGAGTTTGAGGCTGAGCTCAGGGCCAGCCTGAACTACAAAGTGAGACCCTGTCAAAAAAAAAAAAAAAAACCTAAAAAAAAAAAAAATGTGTGTGTTCTGGGAGATGTGGGTGAAGCCTGTGGCAGGGGTGTGATGTCCTGAACTGGAGGTCAGTTAGCATAAAGGAGAAAGACCCAGCTCAGTGAGGAGAGCTATTTGAAGACAACCCCTGCTGTGGGGTTTCTGAGGAGGAAAACATGGATTCCCCAAATGCTTGCTGGCAGCTTTTGTGGGGACCTGCGATTCTACTGAATGTGGTCCCTCTGGTACGAAGTGTAGTGGCGGGGGGACTCTTCTTGAGTAGGTTCTTAGAAAAAGTCTGATCCCTAGTTTTTATAGAAACTTGTTTCTTGTGGCAATTCTCAAGCGTCCAAGAATATGGAGATGGAGAGTAGTCTAACACAGTATTCAGTTTCAGTTGTTTTCAACTGATGGCCCATCTTGTCTCTTCCCCCTTTTGGTGGAGGGGAGTTTTACTGGGGATCAGACCCAGGGCCTTCACACTGAGCTGTATCCCCAGCCCTTTTCTCATTTTAAATTTTAAATTTTGAGGCAGGACTTTGCTAAGTCATTCAGTTGCTTGAATTGGACTCGAACTTGTGATCCTGCTGCCTCAGCCTCCCAGAGTGCTAGGATTATAGACATGTGGTACTTAGTCCCGGTTGATTTCATTTATTTACTATCCCACTTCCCCAGACATTAGATCACTTCATTCTTAAATATTTTAGTTGCATCTTAAAGATAGGAATTCTTTTAAAACTTTGTTCTCATACTTCTCCAAATTAACAGTAGTGTCTTAATGTCATATCTAATCAGTGTTCAGATTTCTTCAAATGTCTCATAAAAATTTCCAAATTTCTCTTGAGTCAGGATTCAAACAAGTGTGATTAGTATTTATGTTTTAATCTGTAAAATTTTTCTCCAACTTTTTGCCTTGTCATTTTTTTATTGAAGATACTTGATTGTCTTCTTTTCAAGTATATTTTGTTGCTGGTGATAGAACTAATGGCCTAGTACAGTCACGGTGAACCTCTTAGAGCTCTCAATGATAACAAACAGCCCATTGTAGGACGTGTACCATAGGTTCACCACCGCAGACATGTCAGGCAAGCACTCTACCGCAGAACTACAGCCCTGGCCCCTGGATTGTTTAGCTGGGAGTTTCCCACAGTCAGGACTTTGAGGATAGCATCTCTTGGTGGTATGTAACAGGTTCTGCCGTCCCCTGTGTTACCTGTAAGATGAGATTTAGTTTTAGAGGCACCATCAGATTTGGATTTGATTTCTTTCTCCGTCTCTTCCCCGCACCACCTCCTCCTCCCCTTCCTTTTCAGTCTAGTGAATCCAGTGTCGGGGAGGAGACTTGTATTCTGGCTTCGGAGGCAGCTCTAGGAGTTGAGGTCTGGGCCTGTGGGTTGTCCAGATGAACTGGCCTTGGAGCCCCAGAGACCTGGAGTGGGAAGGGGCGCGGGGTTGGAGCAGATCCACCCCTGGCCCGGAACAGATGGCAGCTTGTTCTCTAGGAGGTGGCTGGGCCTCGCCCTTTCTGAAGCGCCTGTCTCCGCTGTCGCTGTCTCTTGTCTGATGTTTAAATGCCACCCGGCTGGCTGGCCTCGCTTTAAAGAACAAACATCTCCCTTTAACCAACTTCCCATTATTAACCTCCCAGAGAGTCTGATGAGTTAGACCCTTGGAGTTGAAGGCACAGAATGTGAAGTATAATCGAGTTGATGTGATTCTTTGTGGGCCAGTATTTTAATCTCCTGTTTGGTAACCTTGGTTCTAGTTGCTCTTGCTCATTCTTCTTGTGGTGGCCAGAGTAGAGTCGTAAAAATTCAAATAAACTTAAACCTCCCTCCTGAAGAAAACTCTGTGCGGGCTTCCCATTGTCCTTGCAATCTAGTGACCTTTGTCCTGTCACTTCATGCCTCACTCCCCGAGATCCTTTTACTTCTGCTGCAGAGGCTGCCTTCTGCTTCTGGAGCATGCCAGGTGTGTTGCTGCCCCAGGCTCTTCGCACCGGCTGTCAACAGTGACTTGACTGGCATGTACTTCCTCGTCACTGGACTCAGAATTCAAATGTCCTCTCTCAAAAAGACTCTTCTGACCATCCAATCTAAGCACTTTACTCTACTGACTGCTTTACCATTTAGGTTTTTATTTTTCCAGTACCAGGGATCGAATTCAGGCCCTCATACTTCCAAAGCAGGCGTGGTATCACCCGAGCTAAATCCTTGGCCCGTTGAGAGTTTTAGCCAAATTGCTTTACCTTTTACTTCCTTTATGGCACTTATCATTAACTGATGTCGTCTAGTTTGTAATAAATGGCTCATTGTCTGTTTCCCAGAACATGAACCGAGATCAGAGGCTTTGCCTTTGTCGTCACCTGCTTCCCATGGCCCAGCCTAGGAGATGCTCAGTAAACAGCCGCTGACTGGCGGGAGAGACTCTCGACTCAGCGGCTCCCTTTGTCCTCACTGTCCTCACAGCACTGCAGCATTCTCTGGTGCAGGTTTCAAGGTGCCCTTCCCTTGTCTGAGATCGGGGATCTTTCCTGTCCCTCATTGGGGTTTTGAGAACCGAACGCACCATATTGTTCTGTGGCTCCTTCTCTGAGCCCTTCTAGCCTCTGCCTGTTTTGGGGTCTCACGGAGAGGAGGAGCTGGGGACCTGGGGTGTGCTTGGCTCTGGGTTCCTAGGTCTTGGGTTGTGGAGCTGCTGCCTGGTGGGCAGAAACAGGTTCCCTTTGTTTGTGCCAAAGAGGGGCCGGTAGGTGTCAGAATTAGTGAACAGTTTCCATTAGCTGATACCTATTTTTTTCTAAATGCAGTTTTATCTTTCTGGAGCCTGCCTGGTGCACAGATGGCTGTTTACCAGGATATTGCCAAATAGAGGACTTACCAGGCCTGTTTGGTTCAACCAGCGAAAGTCACTTCTGTGTACATGGGGGGCTGCCGAGGGGCCCAGGAAGTCTCAGTCATTTTAGTCAGATGGGCCCCCTCCCCCTCCCCTCTCCCCGCCCTGTCTTCCTTGTCCTCCCCTTCCCCCACCCCTAGCACCTGATTTTCTTGCTTACCTAATCCATAGAAAGTGAATGAGGTAGGCAAGATGATTTTAGGTGGACAAATGCTTTTTATTTTAATAGCTATTTTAAAAAATGAATCCTGGCAAGTGATTCTCATTTTCTACCCCTGATGGTTACATAACATTTTTAAAAAGCAAATTTGTTTAAGTCAGAAATTACAAGTCAACGTAAAGAAAAGTGTTAAGAGAAATCATAGGTGGTACTAACATTTGGGGAGAGTCAGGAAGATGATGTAAAAATGCCCGACTCTGTAGAGGGCAGAGGGTTGTAGGGTGGGTAGGGGAACGGAAAAAAATGAGAATTAAGTCGTGTCATATACTGGTACAAATTCTCAGTGCTGAGTGTGACCATGATATGTATATATAATGTACCAATAAAAATTTGAATTTAAAAAAAATGCCTGAAGTTTGGGAAGTGCTGTTGAAGGAGGGGCCTGCTTTGTACAAGTTCAAATGAGCCCAGTAGGTTGAATGATGCTTGTAACAAGCCAACACATCTTGAAGTTTCCTGTTTTCTAGGCCCTGTTTGAAGGGCTTTCTTGCCTGTCTGTCTTCGTTCTGCCAGCGAATGGATGGATGTTTGTTTGCAGGGCGGGAGATCTAAGCCAGGGCCTGTGGCTCATCCTCAGCCCCTTCCTCTGCGTGGTTCTGGGGCTCAGAGAAGGAGCGGGGCTCAGTAGGTACGAGGCAAGTGCTCTTCCACTGAGCTACATACTCGGCCCTTTTAATTTGATTTTGAGAACATTTTATTGAGTTCCAGGCTGGCCTACCACTTGTGATCTTTCTGTTTCAGCCTCCTGAGTGGTGTGATAACAAGGGGGCACCCCTGTGCCTGGTGAACGAGCAGGATTTGGACTTAGTTCTAGAAGCTGTGCTCTTCACTATTTCAAGGTTCAGAAATACCTGTGGTAGGAACCTGTGCAGCACCTGGCGTGTGGCGATTGCTTCTGTGCATGCACGAGTGCACACTAGTGTCAGTGTACTGAAGTGTAACACAGGTATAAGTGTGCACGTCATACGATGACAGCTCCATGAATTTTCACATACTTATTGGCCTGTTTTGACACCATCCAGATAAAATGTGGAATCTTCCAGGCCCCGCTGCCTCCTGTGTAGAGACTGGCCTCTCCATAGTGTGGTTATAATTAAAGTCAAGTCCATCGCACCATCTGGGGGTCCCACTTGGTGCATCTTGGCGAACCCAGCGCAGTCTTCAGACACGTACCCTCATTTGGGCTTTCTGAGTGGGTAGGCCGGGTTCAGCCCTGAAGGGAATGGCGTCAGGAACCTAAAGTGGTTTCTAGGCACGAGTGAACTGGGTTTGACCTCCTCCTCTCCCAGACACGCTTAGTGGGAACCTGGAGCCAACGCTGAGATTATTCACTGCCCTTGGATCAAGGGTGGACTGAAAAATTGTCACTTGCTTTTAAACTTATCAGTGGTGAACACTCTGTTTCATGAAAGTTGGAGCTCTAGCCACGTCCTTCCCGGAGCCCTCCAGGAGCTGGGGACGTCCCTGGAAACGTGTCAGCCCCATGTGTGTCCCAAGACAGCTGATCCTGTCAGCCGCAGGCTCAGTTTGCTTCTCTGACGGCAGGAGGGAGCAGGCCTGTTGATTAGAGCCCCCCACCCTCCTCCTCTCCTTCCTCTGCCTTTTCCTATTTTTAATGTAAAGATTGTTCCCAGCGGTAGGGACGCTGCGGTAGTTATGCTCAGTTTGCTCCTTTGCCACCGGAATAACTTGTAACGGCCCTCGAGGGAGGCGCAGTGCTTGTCTGCGGGTTACAGGCAGGGCCCGGGGCATGGAGTCTGGTAGGTGTGGAAGTGAGGCTCCTCCCTCTTGTTCACTGTCCTGTCCTGCAGCACTTCAGTGTCCTGTCCTTGCAGATGGGGACTGCAGGATCCTGACATCTAGGAGTTTGCAAGCTGAGGCAGAAATCAGAAGCTGGCCCTTCACATTCCGCACATCTTTTGTTTGTTTTTTCTTTCTTTCTTTCTTTTTTTTTTTTTTTAAGGTTTTTGGAGACAGGGTCTCACTTTGTGGTTCAGGCTGGCCCTGTGCTCAGCCTCAAACTCACATCACAATCCTCCTGCCTCTGCCTCCCGAGTGCTGGGATTACAGGCGTGAGCCACCACGCCCGGCACTGTGGTATGTGGTACTGGATGCTGCTGGGTGTGGGTCTCCACACCCAGTATTGTTATGTGGTTACGGGGGAATCGAACCCGGGTCCTTGCGCTTGCGAGACAGGCACCGGAACCACTGAGCTAACTCCCCGGCCCCCTGTTTGTTTTTTCTTGAGACAGACTCTCACTATGTGGTTCAGTCACTCACTATGTAGCCCAGACTGGCCTCAGGCTAGTGGTGATCCTTCTGCCTCTGCCTCTTAGAGTACCCACATGCCTTTCTCTCCCCCTTTCAGTAGGTATTTGTACATGGAAGGTTGCATGTTAGGGATCTGTCTCTAGGCTCCTTTTGAGTCAGCAGCAATGGCAGCGCTGGGTGGGCCTGGCTTCCTCACTGTATCTCAGGTGCCAGCCCCTTGTTCATTGTAGTCCCCCACACCTGGCCACGTCTGTGCCTCGCCTGTGCCAGCTGGCCCAGCCTTGATGGGTTACATGTACTGTGTGGGTGGGAGCGAGGAACTTTGGGGGTGACTCTCTGAACACAGAGGCTGAGGACTGTGGCCCAGCGCTGCACGACCTTGGTTGTGACTCAGCTGAAGGGTCCCAGCAGCCTTTTGGGGTCTCTCCAGAAACTGGGCTGAAACCCAGCAGCTGCGGATTTGCCTTTGAATGTTCTCTTCCTTGATCCTTCTGAAAACCCTGAGCTAAAAGGATACTAATTGCAGGAAACTGTGCATTACCATGTAAAACCTCAAGAATACTGAGGGGACAGGGGAGGGGCACGGTGGAGCCCCTTCAGAGTGCTCTGGGCTGACTGAAACCTGATCACTTCATTCCATTCCTTGGGGCAGGGATTTAGCTCAGTGGTTCCGGTGCCTGTCTTGCAAGCGCAAGAACCCGAGTTCGATCCCCGGTAACCATATACCATACACCATACTGGGCGTGGAGACTCACGCCCAGCAGCAATCAGTACCACATACCACAGTGCCAGGCGTGGTGGCTCACGCCTGTAATCCCCGCACTCGGGGGGCAGAGGCAGGAGGACCGCTGTGATGAGTTTGAGGCTGAGCTCAGGGCCAACTTGAACTACAAAGTGAGACCCTGTCTCAAAAAAAAAAAAAAAAAAAAAAAAAAAAAAAAAAAAAAACTCATTCCATTCCTTGTGCTTATTGCCATCATCTTTTTTTTTTTTCCGTTTTTTGAAACAGGGTTTCCCATTGTAGTTCAGGCTGGCCCCGAACTCACTATGTAGCCCAGGCCAGCCTTGAACTCAGGGCAATCCTCCTGTCTCTGCCTCACGAATGCTGGGATTATAGGCGAGAGCTCATCTTCATTTTTTTTCTTTTTCTTTTTTTTTTAGCAGAAGAGAAAGCTGAGGTTCAAAACTGGTGGCATAACCAATATCCCCCAGCGTGTGTGGTGGTGCTGGCATTCCAACCCGACTGCTGGGTGCCCAGTTCTGTCTTCTCTCTTCCTGGTCAGCAGGCCTGTCTCTGGTGGCCTTTCGCTGTCTGTGAAAGGGATTGTAATGTGGCCTGGAGGAGACTGGATGTAGGACAGAACTTCAGACGGGACAAGGGCATCTGGGCATCTGTCCTTTTGTGTTCTTTGTCTCAGCTGGGGGATAGGACCGCCTCCCCCGGGGAGAGTGTGTCCCTTCAGGCCCCAGGTGAACTGAAGGCTGGCGTCCTGGCTCGTTAGGAGTTCTCATTTCTCTATGTGATCGGAAGATCTGGGGTGCAGCCCGAGTGCCCTGTGCCTTCTGTATTTTGATAGGACATTCATTTTAATGAGATTTAGCCCAACATGCAGAGGTAGCTGAAACGGGCCGCCCGGGAAGGGCTTTGAGTGTGTGTCGACAAGGGCCCGTGGCTGAGAGCTGAGGGCTGCGTGGAGACCGGACACGGGCTGTGGTGAAAGCTGTGGGAACACAGCTGACTTCCACGTCTCAGTTCCTCTGTTCCCTGCCTCCCTTTCTGGAGAGTGCTCTCGGCCCCTCTGCAGCCTTTGCCCTCCTCCCCTCATGAACACAGACGCAGAGAGCAGTCCTGTGTGTAAGTGAGGTGCGTTCCACGAGTTCCTTGACGCCTTGTTCCATATTTATGACTAGTGGGTGTGTACCTGGCAACAGGGCCCGGGGGGGGGGGGAGACCAAACCTCTCTCTGTGCTCCAGAGGGAGAGATCAACCTTGCTGTGAGAACCTAAGACAGGAGAGCAGGTGCTGGAAAAGGGGTGCAGGACATCTGGAGGTCCAAAGAAAGGGGTCCATCTGTGTGAGGTCGGTGGCCCTCGAGGTGGACCATGGGAATTATACCAGATTTCTGAAGGGAAAGATGGCTTGAGGCTCAGTGCATTCTAGTTAACAGATAAGCAGGGGATGGAGGCTGGGGAAGCAGGGAACACAATGCTGGCTTGACTGTGGTGTGGATTTCATCCCAGGCATTGGTGACCTGAATCCTTTTTGTGGTTGGTATTGAAGAGAGAAGGAGGAGTGAGCAGGAGGAGGTTTCTTTGCTTCCTGACTTCTGTGGCAGTTGGGTACCCCATTTTACATACTAGAGCTCGTATTACACTGGAAATACAATTCTAAAACATTTGTCTACTGCGGTTCTATTCAACACAAGTTTGAAGCCAAATGCTCTTCCTGTTGGAGGTATTCCCCAAATGACTACACTTCTGACTCTGATATATAGTTTACCTGAATTAGTCAGGAATCCTTGGGTTGTGAGGATCACGTCCCAGTTCAAGGTAATGTAAAGAAATAAGGTAAGTTTTTCAATTTAGGTCACTGGAAATTCCAAGAGAAACAAATTCAGGCCTGACTGGATCCAGATCTTGAGTGGTGTCCTTGGTCTCCCCACTGGTAGTCTGTGCTTTCCCTTGGGTCAGCTTCATCTCAGTTCTCTGTGAAGACGGACAGTGTCTGTTCTAGATTTACATTCTGTGTTTTGCAGTGCCAACAGGAAGGCGGAGACTATTTCTCAATAATTTTAGCAAAAGTCCCAGAGATGGCTCATATTGGACATAATGGGACACACACTCATGCTGAGCTTTGGCTAGAAGGGTAGGAAATCCTGTTAACCACGTCTGGGTTTTGTGCCCACTCCAGCCCTGGGAATAACGTTGCTTGGCCGAGGGCACAGGAGAGTTGGGTCACCTAAGGAAAGTTGGCTGTTAGAGCATGTGGGGTTGGAAGCTGGGCAGGAAAAAACCAACAGCTGTTCACTCCGCTGGCCTTGATGGTAATTGGTCTTGGTTTTGCCTGGGCTTTGCCGGCTTGGCTGGTCCTCTGCCCGATGCAGGACGTCTCCTCCTGCCCGTGCTGGTTACCACATTCTCTCTTCTCCACCCATGCTGCAGGTTGGGTCCACCAGCCCTTATCAGAGATCGCTGTCCTGGGGCTCCCTTTCCTTGGGTCTGGACTGCACACTGAGTCTGTCTGTCTGTCTCTCTGTGTGTCTTTGTCTCTGTATCTCTGTGTCTTGTCTGTCTCTGTCTGTCGGTGTCTCTCGTGCTGGAGTCTGCACCCAGAACCCATGCATGCTAGGCAAACACTCTACCTCTGGGCTTCATCCCCGACCCTTCTGCTTCCTCTTTTAATGATATGATACAGTTGTCCTTCAACCCAGAAAGTCCGTCTTCCTTCAGAATGCCATCCTCATAGTCATCTGGTGTGGCTGCTCTTGGTCAGAGTTCTGGTGGGAAGTGTGAAGTGCAGAGACTCTCTGTGATCCATCACCTTGCTAGAGGCCGGGCCCTGCAGCAGTCTCGAAGAGGAGAGGGGGCGGGAGGGAGAGAGGGAAAGAGAGCTCACTAGAGAGCAGAAATATTATTGCAGTAGGGCAGAGGGGCAGCCTGAAGCCTCAGGAAAAACTCAAGGAGGCAACATCATATATGTATATGGTGCTCAAACTGGGGTTGGCCTGAGACTTTCTTTTCTTTGAGATGGGGCTAGGACTATGCTTTTCACTTATTCTTCAATGGAATTTATTCATGTAAACAGAAATTGTGTTCAGCAATTCCATACCTAGAGGTGTACCCCAAAGTATTGAAAGCGGGAGCTCAAACAGAAGCGTGTGTGGTAATGATTATAGTGGCATTTTCCCTACAACCCAATGTAGAAGCAACTGGAAAGTCTTTCAACAGTGAGTGGATGAGCAAAATGTGGTGTGTCCCTACAATGGAATGGTACACAGCCACAAGACGAGTCAAAAGTCTGCTGCCATGTATGAACCTTGAGGATATCATGCTGAAGGAGATAAGCCAGGCATGAAAGGACAAATACTTTGTCCTGTTGTGCTCGGGCTTCTGTAATTAAGTCCTGTGGGCCAGATGGTGTAGATGACAAGCATCATTTCTTACTCTCTGGGGACCGGAAATTCCGAGACTAAGGTGGCTCTGTGTCTGGTGAGGCCACTTTCTCATTCGTAGCCACCATCTTCTGGTTGTGTCTTCACATGGCAGAAAAAGGAAGAGAATTCTGTGGGCCTCTTTTACAAGGAAATTGAGCCCAGAGTCTTCATGACCGAACTGCTCCCCAAGGCCTCCTGCTAATGCCATTACGTTGGGGGTTATGATTTTAGCCTATGAACTTGAGGGTTGGTAGGACATAACCATTTAGTGTGTAGCACACTTATCTAAAGTCTCTGAAATAGGCAGATTCATAAAGAAAGAGGTCTGGGGAGAGGAAAATTATTGTTAAATGCAGCTTTTGTTTGCAACGATAGAAAGTTCTGGAAAAATAATGATGATGGTCACACAGCCGTGCGACTGCCACTGACTTCACACTAAAGACAGTAATGGTGACATGGTGACAACACAAAACAACAGCGCATACCAGTCTTAGCCAGGACCTCGGTGGGCTGAGCACAGCAGAAGCCGGGGTGGGGGAGGGAGTGGCCCCCGCCTGTGCCGGAGCGCTCAGGGGTTGGGTTTGGAGCCATAGAGTCTGGGGAACTCCGGAGAGGTGTGTGCAGCCTGCCCTCCCTTAACAGTCCTGTCCTCAAGTGGAAGGTCCCCGAGGGCTCTGTCTGGTCTCAGCTCCATGTGTTCCTGGGGTGAGATCAGGCCCAGGGAGCAGGTGCGGTGGCTCTGGGCCACCTCTCGGGAGCTCTGCGTTCATCCCCACATTTCCCTCTGCGGCAGGACCGGCTGACGGAGAGCCGATGCCAGTGCCTTGTGGGGCCCTCGAGGAGGCTGATGGCGAGGGGACTTTCGGGAGTTTAGAAGGGGCCCGGAGAAGTGCTGAGAGAGGAGTCTGGGCCGTGTGAGCAGAGGGCTCGGGTTTAGTGACCACAGAGACGATGCCCTCAGTGACCCGTCAGTCTGCTCCGTGACAGCAGAAGTGGCCGAGCGTCTGCCAGCTGTGCAGAGCAGTGTCAGGTGGCCATCTGATCTCTGTGAGCACCGTGGAGGCTCAGAGCCTTCCTTCAGTACATTGTAAAGAAATATATCTATAATATTTTCAAAGCCAAGTTCCTTGTAGAAAATGTGGAAAACACAGAAAAATACAGAGAGCAAAATAAAAATCATCTGTGGTCCCAGATGGGGGGAGCATAAGAGATAACCACTATTAAAATTTCATTTCATATATATGTGTGTATGTGTGTGTGTGTGTGTGTATGTATGTATATATATACACATACGTATATATATACGTATGTGTATATATATATATATACACACACACACACACACACACATATATATATATATATATATATATATATATATATATATTTTTTTTTTTTTTTTAGGTTTTTTTGAGACAAGGTCTTGCTTTGTAGTTCAGGCTGGTCCTGAACTCACTGTATTGCCCAAGATGGTCTCAGACTTGCAGCAGTTCTCTGCCTCTGCCTCCCGAGTGCTGGGATTACAGGCATGAGCCACTACAACCTGCATTATTGTATGTGGTTACTGGCGATTGAACTCGGGACCTTGTGCTTGCCAGGCAGATGTCGGAACCACTGAGCTAAGTCCCTGGTCTGAATTTGGGCATTTTGATGACAAGGGTCTTCATCCCTCAGGAAGCAACAGTTCACTTAAGTAAAGATAAGGAGTTTGATGACCAGATAAAGGGATGAAAGTAAACTGGGAAAGCAAAAATCGGACAAAGCTGCTAGGCCTGGATTTCAGCCATGAGGAGCTGGCCTAGTGTGGAATGAGCACGTGGACCTCCATTCTTATTCCAAATTTCATGGGAGTTTGCTTCAAGTCATGGCACAAGTAGTATCATTTGATGGCACCAGCCACCATTGTATCTGCATATCCCCTTAGAGTCAGTGGGGGTGTCTCAGACATGCCTGTTTCCACAGAAAAGGGATGATGTCGTACCCGGTCATCCCCTGGGGTATTATTTGAAATAGCAAACACTGGAAATAGCCAAATATCTGTCAGTTAGGAGCATTACCTAAATTGGCTCACACTTATGCCATGAATTACCACTTTACTTAAAGTAGTGAAACTGTCTATCTACTGGCAAAGTGGCTGTCAGGAAATTTGAAGTAATGAAAGTGAGATGCAGAGTAGAATGTACATGTGTTTTTTGTGTAAAAAAAAAAAAAACCTCCTTGTGTTGGAGGTCAATCAGCCTTCCATATCTGTGGGGTTAGCATTTATGAATTCAAATGATTGTGGATTGAAATACAGGGAAATAACTCACAGCAGTCCTCTTGCCTCTGCCTCCCGAGTGCTGGGATTACAGGCATGAGCCACCACACCCGGCACTGTGGTATGTGATACTGATTGCTGCTGGGGTGAGTCTCCACACCCAGTACTGTATGTGGTTACCGGGGGATTGGACTCTGGCCCTTGCGCTTGCAAGACAGGCGCTGGAACCTGAGCTAAAAATCCCTGGCCTCTCCTGATTTTTTCAGTATATTTATTTTGTGTCTTGCTACATTTCTGAACTTGATTATTAATTTTAGGAGTTTTGTGTAGATTTTGGGGAGTCTTCTAAGTAGAGGATTATGTCATCTGCAAAGAATGATATTTCAACTTTGTTCTTTTTTTCTCCTCTTTCTCGATTATTCTGGCTAATATTTTAAGTACTGTGTTGAACAGCACAGTGACAGTAAACATGCTTATCTTGTTCCTGATTCTAGAGGGAAAGCTTTCAGCTCCCACCATTCAATATGATGCTGACAGAGGTTGGTCATAAATGGCTTTTATAAAATTGAGATAAGGTTCTTCTGCGTTTTCCTCAGGGTTTCTATCATGAATAGATGTTGGATTTTGTCAGAGGCTTTTTTTGCATCTCTTGAGTTGCTCATGTGATTTTTGTCCTTGTTTCTGTTTATGTAATGAGTTGCATGTATTGATGTGCGTATATTGAGCCATTCTTGCATCCTTGGATGAAGCTTATTTGATTGGTCATGGTGTATGATCTTTTGGGTGATTTATGTTTGTCAGTGTCCATTAAGGACTTGTGTAGCTATTTTCATGAGCAAGAGTGGCCTGTGGATCTCATTTTTGGTTGGATTCTTGTCTAGTTTGGGGATCAGGATAATATGAACTTCTGAGAATGATTTTGGAATGACTCCTCTTGATTTCATTAAAGATTTTAAGGAGTACTGGTTTTAGCTCTTCCTTGAAGTTCTTGTAGAATTCTGCCTTGAATCTGTCAGGTCCTGAGCTTTTCTTAGATGTTATTTATTTTTTTTTTAAATTACAGTTTGTTTTAGTTACTTTTCTTATTTCTGAGACAAAATACCCAAAACCTATAAGTTAAAGAACAAAAGATTTATTTTAGCTTAAAGTTGTTGGAGGGGTTAGTGCATAGTCACCTGGCTTCCAGGCAGGATGGCCTGGCAGAGCGGCATTACAGAGGGGAAACAGTGCATGACGTGGCAGGTGAGAGGCAGCAAGCAGAAAGCAGCAGAAGCCGCAGTAACACACAGCAAACCTACCTCTCCTTTTTCTCCCATCCAGCCTTTTGGGTGGTTCATCCATACCCAGGACTATGCTAACCCAATCACTGGACCAATTTAGTAACTACACACCCTTAATCCACACAGTGGATCACACCGTTAATCCACATTCACGTACCCTAGTCTAGTCGCCCATCTGTGACTGCATGAGGCATTGGGGGACATCTATGTACAACCACAACAGTGCTTTAATTTCGTTGCCTGTTATTTGATTAAGATTCCTAAGTGTTTTTGATAATTCATATGTATCTAAGAATCTCTTTATTTCTTTGTTCTCTCATTTTTTGGCACATAGGTTTATGAAATAGTTTGTAATAATTTTCTGGGTGTTGGAGCTGTCTTGTGATTTCATCGCTTTCATTTCTAGTTGCATTGATTTGTGTCTTTCTTTTCTCAAGATTGGCTAAGGGGCTTGTCTCTTCTTTCAGAGAAACAGGTGTTGATTTTTTTTTTTTTAGGTTTTTTGAGACAGGGTCTCTCGCTTTGCGGTTCAGGCTGGCCCTGAGCTCAGCCTCCAACTCACATCACAGCAATCCTCCTGCCTCTGCCTCCCTAGTGCTGGGATCACAGGCGTGAGCCACCACGCCCGGCACTGTGGTATGTGGTGCTGGTTGCTGCTGGGGTGAGTCTCCACGCCCAGTATGGTATGTGGTTACCGGGGAATCGAACCCGGGTCCCTCCGCTTGCAAGACAGGCGCCAGAGCCACTGAGCTAACTCCCCAGCCCAGGTGTTGATTTTTTGTCTTGTTGTAAATCTCCTTTTCTTTGATTTCTGCTCTGATCTTTATAATATTCTTCTTTACATAAGCTGTGGATTTGAGTTGCTAATCTTTCACCTTTGTCTTCGTAGGAGGTTCAGGCTGGCTTTGAACTTGTGGAAATCCTCCTGCCTCAGCTTCCCAAGTGCTGGGATTATAAGCATATGTTACCATGACTAGGTCTCTTTTGACTTTTGAACAAAACAAATGTATTACTTGTTTAGAAATCGATACAGTAGTTTCCTTTGGAGTGGATGGAAAGTTTTGGAGTTTAATAGTGATGGTTATACAACATTTTGAGTTTACTTGATGCCACTGATTTGGATAAAATAATTAATGTAGTAAATTTTACGCTATGTATGTTTTACCATACTTTATTAAAAAAAGTAAAAAAAAAAAAATCAATTGCCCAGAAAGAAGAATTTGAGGAAACATTGAGTGGTTGAGTCCGACTGTGTGGGCTACACGTGACCCTACACGATCTTCCCGCTGGAGCATTCTGCCCTCAACTTCTGTTCTGTATTTATTACTCACTGTACCCCTCACCGTGGCCTCGCTGCTCATCCTTGACCAGCAGAGGTTCTCACCGCAGCCCCTTTCCTGTTTCCTAGCTGGTAGAAAGAGAATTGCTTTACTCATTTATAAATGTGGATGATAAAAGGAACTGTATTCAGAGGATTAAATGAGAAATAAAGAGCTGAATTCGTAAAGTATGCAAGAGGATGTGAACAGCTTATATGCAAACGATATGCTATTTTATGTAAGGGGTGTGAGGGTCTTCAGGTTACATGGTGCTGTGCGGTGGTGGTGGTAGAGCTCGAGGACCAATCCCTCACAAGCCTCCCTGGAGTGTTTTCTGGTACTGAAGACCAAATTCAGGATCTTGGCTTGCCAGGCAGGCACTAGAACCACTGAGCTCAATCCCCAGCCCAAGTGTCCTTGGATTTGGAAGACCTGTGATAAATATAGTGGCCATAGTGGTCACAGGAGCCAAGCTCTGCTCCCCTCTGGCTAACTGGACATTTGCATTTAAATTGAGAGTGTGGAAGACCATAGTCATTTATGACTCAAAGGGAAGAATGATTGAGATTTCAGAAAAAGTTGTAGTTCCTGTCTAGGGAAAGTTCATCTTTTCCTGGGAAGAGCTCAGATCTTAATATCCTTGCCTGTGGCTCTTTATGGACAAGTTGGAAATGTCCAGCAGGACCTTCTTGCTCTCTGATGTTGAGGAAGTATTCATTGTACCTGCATAGGAGTGATTTGAAGGGGAAGAAACATGGGGGGGGGGATGGTCCGAGGAGGAGAGGAAAGCCAGGAGCAGGTTGAGGGGGCCTGAGCCAGCCGTGAGGTCCTCTGCTGAGGACTTGACTCTAGAGTGAACGAGACAGTGCAGGCTGGGATCACCACGGAAACACAGGACAGCCCTGCGCTCTTGCAGCCCCGTGTCCAGCTGTCGCTCCCTTCTGTCACTCCCCTCAGAACTCTGTGAAGGTCCTAGCCTTGCTTCCCAGTAGTGCACCTGCTGCCCCTGCTACCAAACCAGTGCTTGTCTTCTGCTCACGGCTGGGTGCATCTGACACAGCTTCCTCTTCTTCAAAGCCTTTCTTCATTTGCTGCCACAGCCGGCCTTGCTGCCCTCTCCAACTCCTGGCCAGTCCTTTGACTGTCCTCCTTTATTTATCTTGCTCATCTCCCCCAGGGTTGTCTGGAGCAGCCTGAGCAGGACATGGCCAAGGTGGCATTCCTGCTGCCATCCTGACCCCCCAAACTCATCCTTCTTGTGCCTTCCTCCTTGCAGTTGCTTAGGTCCGAATTCTTGAACCTGTCTTCAACTTCTCAATATTGCTTTTATTCCTCACATCCAAAATTTGTCGACTGTACCTTTATGATGCATCCAGGTTGGACCACCCCCCAACATCTCCACTGCTGGCCGTCTCCAGCTTCACCTGCGCTACTGAGGTAACCGCGTAGCCAGTCTCCTGCAGCCACTCTGCCCTCAGACAGTCTGCTCTCAGCGACAGCCAGAAGGGTCCCTTAAAATCACAGATCAGATCGCACTGCTGCTCTGCATACTTACTTGCCCTACATCATAAGAGCCAAAGTTCCTCTCATGGCCCCTGACCCTACACGATCTTCCCGCTGGAGCATTCTGCCCTCAACTTCTGTTCTGTATTTATTACCCACTGTACTCCTCACCGTGGCCTCGCTGTTCGTCCTTGACCAGCAGAGGTTCTCACCGCAGCCCCTTTGCACCTTTGCAGTGTGTTTCCCCTAGACAGCCTCATGGCTGTCTCCTTCAGTTCCTTCAGGATTTTGCTTAAACGTCACCTGACTAAGATCTTCTCTGACCACACACACTGTCTAAATTTACAGACTTTTCTCTGCTTTATTTTTCTTCATAAATTTATCACCATCTTGACATACTTCCGCTGCCTGATTACTTGACATGCCTTGTTAGGTATTTACTATCACATTTTCCCATTAGAATATAAGGTCCATGACTGGCGGTTTGTCTGTTTTGTTCACTGTTCTTACTGTGTGCCTAGAACAGTATCCGGTCTGTAAAAGTGGCTCAGTAAAAATGTTATGAGTGAAAGTAAGACATTTGGTCTTCATGGCGAAGGTAATAGGAAGACGCTTCAGGGTCTTGTGTTGGGGACTCAGGACCAAATCGATAATTTGGAGGGTCACTCAAGCTCCCGGGAGAGAGGGTTTTCAAATGGGCCAGGAAGATGTCAGTGCTTTAAAGATAGTGGCGTGGAGAGGATGGAGGGCTGTTGGTGGACCTCGGAGAAATGCAAGGGGCAGGACGATAGGGTTGTTGGTCATCAGAGCAGAGCTGTGCTCCTCAGACTTTCTCATGCACACACACTCCCCGGGCATCTTACTGGAGTGTGTGTATACTGGGGCGTGGGGAGTGGGGAGACTGAGTCTGTTCCAAGTGATGTGTGGGCCGGTGGCCTGGGGACACTCCCAGGGTGAGAAGCTTGGGTGTCAGGGCCCAGGCAGGATGCTTTGTGTCTTATCAGTGAGAGAGAGAGAGAGAGAGAGGGGAAGAAGAGAGAGAGAGAGAGAGAGAGAGCGAGAGAGAGCAAGGACCCAGGTTTGATCCCCGGTAGCCACATACAACAATACTGGGCATGGAGACTCATGCCCACCAGCAATCAGAACCACATACCACAGTGCCAGGTGTAGAGAGAGAGAAAGACAGAGAGAGACAGAGAGGACCAGGGAAGAGGAGCAGGAGGGGAAGTGAGTTCACTAAGGATGTGCGTGTGGGACTGGAAGTGTCTCTGAGATCCTGAGCCAACCATGTCCAGGTGGCAGCTCAGTGACGAGGCTGAGCCGGAGGCGGAAAACTGGAAGTTGTGGTGGGGTTGGGAGCGCAGCCTCGGGAGAGGGTGTGTGTGGGTGGCTGGGGGTCTCCTTCTCTCCTTAAGCCGTGTCACTGATGTAAAAGCTCCATTGCGAAGGCAAGGACACCCAGAGGGACCTGTGGTGGGTGGTTCTTCACTGGCTCATTGAGCACAGGACTGGTTTCTGCAAGTTCACCAGCCTAAGTAAGCACATGTGCAGGAGTCTGTCCCGGGAAGGAGGCTGGCACAGGGTCAGACAACTCCAGGCTGGCGAGGAGGAGCAGAGTTGTCTTTGGCCATCAGCCTGTGGGTCCTTCCTCCCTCCTCGTGGACTCAGGCAGCAGTCAGCGGTGCAGACTCCGCTCAGCTACTTAGTATCTCGGTGACCTTGGACAAGGCTCTTTCCCTCTGTGGGCTGCAGTTTTCCCATCTGTTTGATGGGGAATGATAGTGCTCTGTTTACATGGTGGTTGTGAGGGTCCGTGGGATTGTACATAAAAGACACTGAGTCCAGAGACCAGAGCAGGGTGGTGCCAGCTCTGTAGAGAAGGCACAGTCAGATGGAGCCTGGTCCTGCCCCAGCCTCCGGCCTTGTCTGTGCTCCCCTTCTCTGCTTGTCCTGCATGCCTGAGTTGGCCCCATCTCCAAGCTCTTCTTACATGGAAGTCTTTGCTTCCTCCCTGGTCCTTCTCTGTGGCTTGCGCTCTCTCCTTCCGTTCAGATTAGTCCCCAAGGATTTGTCCTGGTCAAACTCCACTGGCACCTGTGCACCCGAGCCTGTCTTGTCATTCACCTTCCCTAGATGGGGAGTGCTGGGGACAGTGTGACCGTCCGTTTCTGAGACTGTGAGGTCCTTAAGGCTGGGCAGGTGCTGAGGATGCAGAGGGGAAGACAGGCATTGTGCAGGTCATTACAACGGGGAGGGAGGCCGGGGATTTTAGCTCAGTGGTTCAGGCGCCTGCCTTGCAAAGTGCAAGGACCCAGTTTTAATCCCTGGTAACCACATACAATACTGGGCGTGGAGACTCATGCCCACCAGCAATCGGAACCACATACCACAGTGCCGGGTGTAATGGCTCACGCCTGTAATCCCAGCACTTAGGAGGCAGAAGCAGCAGGATTGCTGTGTGTTCCAGGCTGAGCTCAGGGCCAGCCTGAGACCCTGTCTCAAAACAAAACAAAACAAAACAGAAAAACCCAAACAAAAACTGGGAAGGAAGCTGGGACCAGGGTGTGGTGGCAGCAGAGAGCACAAATTCCTGATCCAGACTGTGGTGTGAGAAGGAGGGGACATTTGGGCAGAGGCCCGGGGGTGAAGAGGACACAGCGGGACGGAGTGTGGATGTGGTGGCCTCATGGGTGATGAGATGTGTGTGCTAAGGCTTTCTTTGTGCAGAGGCGCTCATTGGAGGAACCACTGTGTTGGCGTGCGGGTGCGGCTGGATGGGCCAGCGCACGGGCTGAGGACTCTTCAGAGTTGTGTTTGCCCTGAAGGGCGGTAGGAACCATTGGAAAGAACGTGATATAATCTGTTGTTACTTTTTACTTCCCTGTCTTCTTTTTGTTCAGATAAAATGCACATGCAATTTACCATTTCAGTCGTGTAAATTGTACAACTCAGTGTGTTAAGGAAGCTGCAGTGTTGCCCAGTCATAGCCATGCTCCGATCCAGAGCTTTGTCATTGTACTGTACCATCCGTACAGAGGCACTGTACCATCCACAGTCACTCCCCGCCCCTCCTCTCTCGGCCTGTAGGAGCCACCTACCTTTTTCTGAACACTCCTTCTCAACACTTCCCGGGTAGAACTCCTACGTCACCCATGACTCTATATAAGTTTTTGAGGGGCTGGCAAGTTGTTGTCCAAAGACGCTGCATCCTTTTACATCCCCAGGTCTATGTACAAATGTTCCAGAGTTTTGTTGTCCTTATCAACACTTGTTATTTTTTGTTTTGTTTTGTTTCCTGTTACGGCCATCAAGTGGGTCTGATCCGCCTGCGCGTTAGACTTGTCAGTGGTCTCTTCCCTGAGAATGGATGGAAGACGTGCAGGGGGGGATGGAGCTGGGTTAGGTTGTGGTTGCCACTGTCGGGTGAGAGAAGGAGTGGCCGTGACAGTGTGGTGTCAGAGCAGGGTAGGGTGGTGGTGAGCATTGCTTTTTCTGAGGTCTGGTGAGGTGGAGGAAGCTTCGGCATGAGCTGTTCACGGCAGGTCCGCAGTGATTACCTTGGTCCTGGGGAGGTGGGGTGAGTGGAGGTGTTGGGCCACTGCACGGTTGTTGGGCACAGGGACATCTGAGGGTGCGAGTGGGCCTGGGAGCAGCCTGTGAGGCTCATCTGCATCCTGTGGGGCTGGGGATTGAGCCAGACAGGGAGGCATGCTAGGCAGGCACCCCGCTCCGGGCCGTGCTCTCAGCCCTTCACCTTAACTTCATTTCTGTATTTTGAGGGTTTGAGACCTGGAGACTATTTGGGTGGGGCTGGGAGCTGGAGAAAAGGGCTTTCCGGGTGGGGGGGTCTTCATGGCAGAGGGCAGTCAAGGGCTCCAGTGGCGACTGCGACTGCGGGCCCCTGAAGCCTTTTCTGAGCCCCCAGTGCTCTTTGTCTGCAGTCTGGTCTGAGATACCAGCCCGGCTCCCTCCAGGGGATGCCCAGGGAGCTCTTGAGGTTTCCTTTTATTCTTGGTTCTTCCCACAGGGTTCCCGAAGGAGCCACAAAGACCTGGCCAGCCCTCCTTGTGGTGCTTACTCTTGTCCTCTCACTGGCCCTTGCCTGGCCTTCTCCAGCCGGGCAGCCCGTGCTCTGGTAGATTCTGGCTTTGAAGGGGAACAGTGTTTTCAATCTGAAAGCTTCCAAAATCTTGGTCTCTTCCTCCTCCTACATCATCCAAATTCTCTCTCTTTCTTTCCTTTTTGGTCTCTGGTTTTCTTTTCCTTTTTCTTCTCTTCATTTTATAAGAGGAGAAAACAAACACATTTCAGAAGTCTCATTTACCTATTGTATCATCTATAGCTTAGAGCAGGATAAAGAGGTTGCTTTCTTTGGAGCTGGTAGTGGGGCAGTTGTAAAGTCTGGGGATGGCTGCTGTGTGGCCTGGGCCTTGCCAGTCAGGCCTTGAAGGCTCTGTCCCAGGGAGCTGGGGTGCAGCCCTTTCTCTCTGCTTTGTGCGTCCCCTTTGGTCCAGAGAGAAGGACAGGGAACCGGAAGGCTTCAGCCAGGTTTTGAGCCACAGTAAGAACCTGTGGCTCAGGTAAGAGCCACACAGTAAGAGGCCCCCCCCCCCCCCGGCCCCAGCTCGAGTGGACTGTGAGTTCCTGTCGGTGTGACCTGTGTTCACTGTCTTCTCTCCAGGGAGGGAGGGTGGATGTGTCCTTTCCAGTCAGTCAGGAGCTGATGGGTCAGCACTCATGGAGTTGTATGTGGAGGTGTAAGCGACACAGGGTACATTCTGGAAGCTTCCAGTTCACATGACAGGTGAAGAGCACTTGTCCTCGGCAGAACCCGGATGGAGCAGAAAAGTCTAAATTGAATGAATTCCATGCCTGGCTGTGGGGCCAAAAAGTACAGAGGGAAAGATTCATTCACACTTGGCTTCCTTCAGCCATCTCTTCAGTCCCTGCATGTGAGTCTTGGAGTCACAGTTTTTGAGTTCAGGATCTGGTTCTTTCACAGACTAGCTGCTCTTCCTTTAGCCAGGCATTTGGCTTTGCCGCACATTCTTTTTTTCCTGATCATCCTCACAGAACTGTTTGGTGGAGAAGAGGATCATAAACACAGTCACTGCATAGTGTTATGCCTTTGATACTCTGTCTGCAGGTCCCGCATCCTTGGATTCAACTAATCACAGATGGAAAACATTTTAAGACAAATTGTACTAGCTGCATATAGACCTTCTCCTCATTATTTCTTAATATAACAACTATTTATACAGTATTTATATTCTATTTGGCATTATAAATGAACTAGGAATGATGTAAAGTGTATGGGGGATGTGGGAAGGTTTTATGCTTTCTTGTTTGGTGCTGGGGAGTGAACTTAGGGCCTTACATATGCTAAGGATATATTCTGTTACTGAGCTACATCCCTGCCCCAGGTGCTGTGTTATACAAGGGACTCAGGTGTCTGCAGATTTTGGTATACCTGAGAGGAGAGGCCCTGGAACTATGGATGAGGGACAGCTATCCAGCTGTACCGTTTTTGTATGGACAGTGTTTGAGGGCCTGCTGGGTAGGAATGCTGCCCTGGATGTTGAGGGGTTCATGGAGATGGATTGGGCAGTCCTTGCCCTCAGAGTGGTTACTGCCTGGTGTGCAAGAGGCATGCTTTCTCCTGGGGCCCTGGCTCTGCGGTCCCTTCAGCGAGTCACTAGATTTCCACAGGAGCTGGTTTCGTGCAGGGGCTGGAGCATGTGGGAGGCCAGGAGGGTAGGCTTAGTCTCCAGTCTAAGCTGTGACCAGGCTTCTCCGGCAGGAAGTCTCTGGTTCTCTCCCTTTGTCTACTCCTCTGGTTCCACCAGTGCCGCCAACTTCTGCACCAGAAGGGCTCACGTGGTGCCCGTGGACTCGGAGGATTTCTTGGCTGCCTCTGCTCTCACCATCTGGGTTTTCAGACGGGGGCAGGGTGGATCTGGGAGGGGAGCACAGGCCCTGGACAGGACCCTTCATCTTCGGTGGCCCAGCTGCTTTCCGAGGCTGACTTCAGGCCCCCAGGGAGAGTCATGCTGTGTCCATGGACAGATCCTTCCAGCGTTACTGACGTTGATGCATCATCTTGTCACTTAAGTGACCAGGGCAGCTGGAAGTGATTCAGCAGGAAGTCCGAATGCCAGCCCCTTCTCCGCACCGACTCCCTGAGGCAGGTGCCGGGGCGGCTCCCCGGGGCCTCCTGCTCGGTTTGTTATGTTGTTTTGGACTAACAGAAGACAGATGTGGCAACATTTCTCCCCGCCCCCAGGCCACTTGATTAGATGCCTCTGGAGTCTTTGCATTTTTCCCTCCAAATGAGTATGTATTCATATTTATAATGAAAATTTAAAAATCAGAAACGAAATCATAGCTTCTTACTGAGAGGTGTCCTTTGAAACAGTCCAAGAATGGTTTGTTTGTATTTGAAAGGGTTTTCGTGCCCAGTTCGACAATGACGAAATAACTTTCTCTTAGAAGAAAAAATTCCCATCTCAATTGTTTCTCCAAGCAGCATTGATTTTGGATTTCAGGTTTGTCGAGGCGTTGGTGACCCCAGTGCCTCAGCAGACCAGAGGAGAGGGGGTCTCCCAGGGCATGCTCCCCCAGGCTTCCTTAGACTCCTACCTCTTACTTGCTGTGGGATCTTCTGCAAGTCACTTAATCTCTCTGGGCCTCAGTTTCTCTCTCTATAAAATGGGAGAGTAATTATGTAGCTGTCTCACAGTGTTAAACGAAAGAAGATGTGTAAAGGGTTTAGTATCCTGATAAGTAAATACTAGCGGGTGCGATGGCAGTGAAGACGGCATCTCTCCCATGTGTAATCTGGAGAGGAATCTGGTGAGGAATGACATGAGTTTAGTAACAGGAGAGACGGCTGGGGAAGTGAATTAACTCTGTCTCCAGCCCTCGAGCAGAGAAGTGAGGTCAGCCAAAGTAGCACAGGAAAGACATTAACTGCACTGGAGGAAAGACTCGCCATAGCCCTCTCGCCCTTAGGATCTGTAGACTTCCTCTTTATTTACTTATGCATTTTCCATTCGATTTGGAATCAGGCAGGCAGCAGCTGGGGTGTCCCTGCAAGACCAGCCAAAGGGTGAGGCAGGGACCTGGGCTCCTTTTGGTCAGGAGGCAGACGTGGCTAGGGAAGTGGGTTTCTGCTCGTCACCTGAAAATCCTGCCAGTCTACCAGCGCTCCCACCTGCCAGGCTGTTTTGCCGAACTCTCCAGCCGTGGAACACTGCACAGATCACACTCAGCTTCCTGTTGCCTCTCATAGTTATCATTTTATTTTTTAATTGAGTGATACTGAACCGAGAACCTTCACACTGAGTTACATCTTCAGCTCTTTGAAAATTCTTTAAAAATTTCAAACAAGGTTTCACTAAGTTGCTAAAGTGCCTAGGCAAGCCTCCAACTTGTGATCTTCCTGCCTCAGCCTCCCAGAATGCTGAGATTATTGCAGATATGCACCAAAAGGCCTAGCCTCTCACTTGTCTTCTTCCTTCTCTCCTGTCCTTCAGCAGGAAGCCAGTGTTGGGAGAAGGCAGAGGTTTGACGTTGTTGGTTTGGACTCCCCCATGGTAGCTCAGGGCGGGTTGCTGAGAGGGGCTTGCAGGCCTGGTTCCTGTGGGCTGAGTCGGCTTTATCTGATTGTCTGGCCCTGAGTGGAAGTTCCTACCCTTGACATCTATCTTGTAGTCACAAGAATGAGAGTGGGCCCCATGTTTTGTCTCAGTATCAGAAAAGACTTCCAAGCATTTGTCTTTCAGGCATCTTCTGTGCCTGGAACTTTCACAGACGTTATCAGTTGACTGGACCAGACATGTCTACCTTGACATGCTTTATCTGTCTCCACTGAGACTTTTACATATTTTGAACAGATGATGAAAGTCTTAATCCGGTATGTCACTGAGTGATAACTTACTGAGAACAGTTAAGGGTTGAGAGACAGCGTCTTACAGTGGAGTGAAGGGGAGAGATGTGCTAGCAGGGAGACTGGTCAGCACGGTGACAGGTGACTTCCAGCACTCACAGACTGCTGTGAGCTTTCTGAGCATGCTTCATTTAACACACCCCTGTATGGCTTGGTCTCCGCTCTGTGAGTTTACCAGGAGTTCAGCCAAGACATGGGACCCTGTGGTGCAGTATATCCTCCCACTGGCACCATTTTTTGGTTCAATTCAATAGTCAACGTTTATTTACCATGACTGTGTAAATACTGTTTATTATTGAGTCATGGAGCATGCTATAATTGTGTTTCTTTTCTTATATGACTTTCCATTTTCTCTGCAGTTAATGAGTAACTCATGTCTCCAGGTTTTCAACATAGTGTAGGTTTCTATGTACTTATCTTTATTTTTCATTATTTTAATTTATTCTACTATAGTTCTTATAATATCCCCATGCTTGCATGTATTAGATATTCTGTCCGTTTCATTCTTTCTATCAGCAGACCCCACTTTTAGAATTTTCCATCTTGTAATAGACATTTGCTATGCAAGAGGGTAATTTTTTCTATCTTGTCATAAACATTTGGATGCAAGAGGATACATTTTTTAAATTATTGAATATTTCAGAATGCCTTTATTCTTCTCCCAAACTGATTGATAGTATGCTTGGGTATAAAATTCTAGACTGATTGAAGGTTATTACATAATTGCCTTCTAGATTTTAGAGTTGCTGTGGAAAAGTCTACTAATGTGTAGGCTCACGTTCCTTTTTGTATCACATGTATTTATATTTGTTCTCTGGGGTTGTTAGGGTGTGTTTATCTGTGTGTTCTGAAATTGCTTAGTGTTTGGGGTGAATGTCTTGTCATGCATGGTTATGGGTACTTTGTGGATTGAGAGACTCAGGGCTTTCTGTCTTGGGAAATGTTCATATTCCATTTCCTGGATAATTTTCTTCTGTTATGGTGAAACAATCATTTCATTGTGCCCAAATTCTGCAATTTAGGAATTCAGCCAGCAGACACCGAGGGGTCCTTGTCTCTGCTTTCGCAGTGTCTGGGATCGCCTCTTGGGTGACTCTGGTGCTGGGAGATGGCCAGCACACTCCGCTTGGGTCATATATTATGGGATTTGGCTCCGGTTTGGTTCCCAGGTTCTTCTCCTCTTGGCATCTGCTGGACCCCCAGTGTCCAAGATACTTTCTTCATGTGCCAGGACTGTGATATCTGGAACATCTGGGAGTTGGTCGGACATGTCTCTCTGTGTGGTGAGCCGCAGCACAGTGATCTCAGCTTTTCAATACTGGCTTTCTCTCCCCTGAGCACATGTTCCTAGAGATCCAGTGGAAGCTGAAAAGATTTCTTTGACTTACTCATGGAGGTTAAATAATGTTATTTCTGTCCCTTTCTGTTGGTCAGAACTGAGTCACAGAGTCGGCCTGTAGGGACCACACAGGGGAATCAGTAACAAGAGATATGGCTCATCTGGAGGCTGATCATTTTGTTTTATTAACTAAATTGAGTTTATTGGTTCCATTTAGGAATACGTTATTATCACATTTATCACTGAGAATTTGTATATACATAAGCTTTGTTTTTTCATTTCTACCATCAAATTTTTTTCTTTCCCTTCTTTGCTTTCCCTTGGCCTCCCTTCCAATTCTTCTTCCCCTTTGAATATTTTCTGCCTATTTCACGATACCTATCATACATTCTGGACCTTATTTATACCTTCAGTGTCTCACATTATAGAAACAATAGTGGTATTTACACATCTGTGTGCTCTTTATTTTACTTATGAGTGTGATCTCAAGGTGCATTCATTTAACAATAAATGTCTCTAATTTATCAGTCTTTGTGGTTGAGTAATACTCCATTATATATGTATATAAATATGCATTATATAATATATAATATAATATTTATGTAATAATTTTATAATATATTATTATATAATATATACTAATTTTATATCTATATCTATATATATCTGCATCTTCTCTATCTAGTCTCCCATTGGGCATTTGGGCTGTTTCCAAGATTTAGCTATTAGAAACTGAGCTGCTATAAACATTGATGCACCTATGCAGCTGTGGTATGATTCTTTTAGTTCTTTTGTGTATATACCTAACAGGATAATAGTAGTGGTAAATGGGATCTCCATTTGTAGATTTTTTTTTTTTTTTTTTTTGAGACAGGGTCTTGTTTTGTAGTTCAGGCTGGCCCTGAGCTCAGACTCAAACTTATATCACAGCAGTCCTCCTGCCTCTGTCTTGAGTGCTAGGATTACAAGTGTGAGCCACCATGCCCGGCACTGTGGTGTGTGGTACTGATTACTGCTGGGCGTGAGTCTCCACACCCAGTATTGTATGAGGTTATTGGAGCTCAAACCTTAGCCCTTGCACCTGCAAGACAGGTGCCGGAATCACTGAGCTAAATCCCTGGCCTGCTAATTGTAGATTTTTGAGGAATCTCCACACCAAGCGCCACAGTGGTTGCATCTGTCTACATTCCCATCAACAGTGGAGAAGGGTTCCTTTTTCCCTACAGCGCCACCAGCATTTGTTGTTGGTTGATTTTGTGACAGCAGACGTGAAATCTTAGTGTTGTTTTCACCTTCGTCTCTTGAATGACCAGCGATGTTGAACAGTTTTTCATGTTTCTTTACTGCTTTTACTTTTTTATCCAAAAAACGTATGTTCTTTTCAGATGTCCACTTTCAAATTGAGTCTTTTTTTGGGGGGGAGGGCTGGGTTTTTAAAGTTCTTTATATATTCTAAATAGTAGACTTTTGTCTGAGGGATAGCTGGTTCCCCACATTGTAGGTTTGTCTTTTTGCTCTGTTGATTGATAGTTTCTCTTGCTGTGCAGAAGCTTTTTAATAAGATGAGATCCCAGTTGTTGATTCTTTCTGCTAGTCCCCGAAGTTGTCTTTCTCTAAGCTAGTGTTTCCAAAAGTTCTGTCTAACCTATCTTCCAGCAAGTTTAGTGTTTCTGTTTTCATATTTAGATCTTAAATCCACTTTGATTTCAGTTTAGTGCATGGTGAAAGATACAAGGCTAGTTTTAATCTTTGGCAGTTTGAAACCTGGTTTTTCCAGCACCACTTATTAAAGAGGCTCTTTCCTGCAGTAAGGGTATTTGCTTCTTTGGTAAAGATGAGGCGGCTTAGTGTATCTGGAGTTGTTTCTGGTTGCCTGGTCTGTTCCACTGGTCCTCGGCTCTGTCTCTTTTCCAGTACCATGCTGTCGGAGGCCGGCTTCGCTATTTGCTATGACAGCTCCCCTTCCTTTTGTCTCTTACCTCTTTCTGGATCTCTCATTAGTCAGACATTGTGTCCTCTGATGTTTTCATTTTTAATATCTGTCTTTTTGTTCTAAACTTCCTCAACTTAGTCTTCTAATCATATTTCTGATTTCTAAGATTTCTTTCTTGAACCCTGACCATTCTGTCTTTATAACATTCTCTCTTGTGTCAAGGGTATAAAAATCTTTCTCTGAGGATATTAATTATAATGTTTTAAAAATTCTGTTGACTCCTTCCTTGTCGTTTCCTTCAGGTTCCTCTTGCGTGTTATTTCTTCTCTTTCAAATGTCTGTCTTTCTTTTCTTTCCTTGTGGTACCCAAGAGTGAGATGCTGGGAGGTGGAGGGAGCTCTGTGTGGTTGGGCTGACTGCTTCCTGAGGGCTTCTCTGCCGGGTGTGGTGGTCGATAAGCAAGCTGTGCTTTCTTCTTTTTTCTGTACCAGGGATCAAACTCAGGACCTTGCGCTTGGGCGGCAGGCAGCAGCACCGAGTTAAATCCTCAGCTCTGCTTTTCCACAGTGCCGCGCGGGCTTTATCTTTCTCACACACTGTTCAGTTTTTCATGGTGCTGGGAGCTGGGGACATCCTCTGACTGGTGCAGAAGTGCTGAGGAGGGTCGAAGGCTCAGCATCTTCAGTGTGAGTTCTCTTTGTCCCCCGCGTTGGTCCTGCATGCCAGGTGTGGCACCCTCTTTTTAGCTCCCTCCTCTCACGTGGGCGTTGGGGCTGCAGCTCCACCTCTGCCAGGGCATTTACCACCTTCTTCTGTTGCTGTCTTCCCAGCACCTGTGATCTTTCATAGGCTGAGCTTTCCTCGCCCATTACGTTGTCCTTTCAGTTCTCACTTCCCCCTAACATTATTTTATTTTACTTTTTTTTTGCTTGTTTGTTTTTTTGAGACAGGGTCTCACTTTGTAGTTCAGGCTGGCCCTGAGCTCAGCCTCAAACTCACATCACAGCAGTCTTCCTGCCTCTGCCTCCCGAGTGCTGGGATTACAGGTGTGAGCCACCACGCCCGGTACTATGGTGTGTGGTACTGGTTGCTGCTGGGGTGAGTCTCCATGCCCAGTATTGTATGTGGTTACCAAGGATCAAACCTGGGTCCTTGCGCTTGCAAGACAGGCGCCAGAACTACTGAGCTAAATCCCTGCACCCCCCCAACATTATTTTAAAGGGCTTCAGAGGAAGTGAAATGGGTCTGCATGGTCAGTCTGATATGCTCATGGTACAAGTCTCAACGGGCTTAGTGATGCCTCTTTGTTTCCTAAAGAAAATGAAAGAACATGCTTTTTACTACTTAAAAATGATGCTGTGATAAATGTCCTCCACCCAAACCAAGTGAATCATAACACGAGTGCTCCCGCCCACACCGTCCAGGTCAAGAGCCCCAGGCTGGGAGGAGGCTGCTGTTCTGGGCCCTTGTGCTGGATTTGGAGCCGTCTGTAACCTTGTGCGCCGCCTTTGCTCTGACCATGGGGTGATGTCGCTTCCTCCACGGAGGCCAGGGAGCCCGAGTGGGACCGCTGACCTCGTGAACAAAGCTGCTCAGCTGGCAGTTTCCCAAGGACACTGCACCTTGTTAGAAGGGCGCAGGCAGGTGCGTCAGGGATTTCTTCAGCGCTTGGGAAGTGCAGGCTCTGTGCAGCAGGTGCGCTCCTGTCCCCCTCGTCATTACCTGCCTCTCCCTCCGGTCCCTTTCGCTTCCTTAGCCCTATAAGTCCCCCGAGGCCACCTCTTCCCCTGGCCTCAGCCTCCCTCTGTGCTCATTACACCTGTTTTCCTGGTTAGGCTTAATTCTTTTCCACCCAGCCTGGAGTCCTGGACCCTGGCTTCCTGTGCCTTGTCACCTGCCTCTTGCAAACCCCGCTCTTCTCCACGGTCTGCATCACGGTTCAAGCAGCCGCCATCCAGCTTTTCAAAACTCTAGTGCTTCAGTGTAGTCAGCTGTCTCCCTCCTTTACCTCCGACACCAGGCACTGTTAGTTTTGCCCCTAAATATCTCAGGACCCTGACTCATTCATTTCACCACTGTAGCCATCAGCCCAGGGGACCTCTTCCATTTCATTCCTTTCCTTCACTCTGGCTGCTTGGTGCTTCCCCTGTCTCCTCTGCTGCCCTGGCATCTGCCACACCACCCTGCACTCCAGCCAGGGCCTGCCTTGGACAGAGTTCAGATCCCTTGGTGCCTGCTTCCCCGCTGCAGCCATCCTCAGCCTCCCTTGGCCGATTCTGTTTTGTTTGTGGGCTACCTGAATGAGTTGCTTAATGTTTTCCTTTAACTGGTTTGGTTTTACTTCAATGGATTTGTACTAGAAGGCCACTACCATTAAAGGAAATGCAGGATGGCAACCTGTTGTGAAAAAAATCACCGTAGATCAAAATGACACAATGCAGACGACCTCAGACCGCCATGGGATGCACCCCCATGGGTCCTGCTGAGGAACCTCACCTTGAAGGCCCTTGAACTAGCGCCTTTTCTTCTTCAGAGGTCCCATAGCATGGTGGTCAAGGTCATGGGCTTTGGGGCCAAACTACATGTGTCTAAGCCCTTTTTTTTTTTTTTTTGGTCTAAGTCTCGATCTGCTACTTTGCAGGAAATTTGTGCAATAACTGTTCTGAGCCCCAGTTTTCCCACTGGTAAAATAGAGTTAATAATATTTCCTCGAAAGGATCATGGTAATAGTGAATGGGAGTATATGTGGATCCCTAGGACACAAGAAGCTCTTGGGGTCTGTTTGTTGGCATTTGCCTTTCAAGGACTGCCACGTGCTGTGTATGTGTTTCCTGAGTGTCACCGATACCTGCTTTCCACAGCACCGTGCTGTTCACTTTGCCCCTGTATGCCTCTGCCCAGGGCTTTTCCCTCCTGGCGCCTCCTGGCCTTTCTCTCTGGGCCCAGGACAACCGTCACTTCCTCTGGGTTACTAAACCAGCCCCCAAGGAGGCCTAGGCCTTTCCCCCCTGTGTCCGGTGGCACTTTATTCTATTCTCTTTCATCTGTATCCCACAATTCATGTCTGGCAAGTGGGTCCTTCGGTGGGTGTACAGCACCTTCAGGATCGTTTCTGCATTTCACTCTTCTTGGTTGAGAAGCTCATGTTCTCAGAGGCTCTGAAGACAGTTGCAGTGCCAATGCTGAGGCACCAGCCCGCTCTGGTGGGGTGGACTCTGAGCGCTCTGACCCCAAGCAGAGTACTGTTGATGTGAATGCTCTTGCCTCTGTGTCTCTGTCCATGGGGCTGAAATTGTGCCAGGGACACACACCCAGGACCTAGTGGCCTCCACACAGCAGCGAGGCCTCCATTTTCCTGCCTCCCAGACTTAGGACATCCAGTAGGGGCCTCAGGCGCCCCAGAGTGGAATACACTCCTGCCCTCTGCCCACCTCTGCTGTCTGACTGGTTTTCCACCTCAGCCTCTCCTCCACATACCTGTTTTGTCCAGTGTGACTGAAGCCTTGGCAGTGATAGCCGCTACCACAGCAGTGGCAGCCATGCTGTGTGCCTCTGCTGCAGCAGCCAGGCACTGTGCTCCATGCAGCCTATTCAAAGCAGTGAGGAGGGTGACATTGCTCCATTTCACAGCTGAACAGAGAAGTGAAATTACCTGACCGCATAGCTGATCTGGGTGATGCTGAAATTCAATCTAGACCTATTGGAGGCTAAAACCAGTGCTTTTGAACACTACACACCCTGTCTGCCTCTCAGGGCTGGAGCCAGGCCCTTTTACTCCTTCCTGTCCTGCCAGGATGGATGGACATTCTTGACTGTCATTTCCCAGCCTTCAAGGATGCCCAGAACCACTGGGATGGGGTCATGTGGTCATGCTGCTGGGCCAGGGAGGGTTTCCTTGGACACTACTCCGCAGCCTCCGCCTTGCCTAGTCTCTGCCATCCCTCCCTGCCCAGCTTGCCCAGCTGTTATGAGAACTGTCTGCAAGTCTGAGAGGAAATCAGACATGCAGTTGTGAGGGTCCAGCTCCTCAGTTAGCCGGCCGGAGCCGGTCCTGACTCCCTTCCTTGTGTCTGTTTCTCATAATGATTTCTCTTGCAGCATTTGATTTTGTTTTATATTTAGATGTTGTGTCCAGTCTAGTTGGTCATATAGGATGGGAAATGGGCAAAGTTAGCAGTGTGAAGACTTTCTGCTTGGGTGGCTGTGCTGCAGGTACTTCAGAGAGGTGGGGGTGAGACAGAGAAGCGTGGCTCTCAGGGGGGTGGGATGGCAGGAAGCTGCTCTCAGCCCTGGGAGCCTTCACTGCTGAGGCCTCGAAGTGAGAAAGTGCACCTCTCAGGCCCGTGGGGACCCAGCAGGCGGCGGGAGAGGAAGCTAAGCAGCTGGAACCACAGATGGGTCTGTTTGACCTCCCTTTGTTCTTAAAAAATGCTGAGATATAATTCATGTATCACAGAATCCACCCTTCTATAATGCAATATAATAACATAATACACACACACGTTTGAGTAGGTTCTCATATTCCCACAGTTGTGCAACCGTTGCCACAGTCTGGTTCCAGAACACTTTTATTACCTCAAAAAGAAACTCTGTACCTGTTAGCTGGTAATCTCTCCTCCCTTCGCCCTCCAGTTGCTAGCAATCAGTAATCTATTTTTTGTTTCTGGATTTCCTGCTTTGGACTTTTCACAGCAATGGGGTCATATCATGTGTGGTCCTCTCTGCCCATTCTTTTTCACGTGTGTGTTTTCACAGTTCGTCTGGGTCGTCGTAGCAGGTACGGTGACTTCATCTCTTTTTATGACTGAATAATATTCCATTGTATGGAATGATTGCATTTGTTGGCTGATGAGTGTTTGGGATGTTTCCACCTTATGGCTGCTATGACTCACATTTTTCTATTTTTTTTCCCTTGAGAAGCTCTTTATAGCATTTAACTGTCTGTACTCTTCTAGTTTGGCTGCTTGGAAGGCAAGTGCTGCGTGTGGTTGGGCGGTGGGGCGGGAGAGATGCAGAAGAGTGGAGTTGGTGGGTTTCTGTCCTCCCCCCGGGAGGACAGAAGTCTCTGCCAGAGGGAGGCCTTACACCTGGCCCCAGAGCCATCTGCTACTAGGAGGATGTTTTTCCTGCTGTTGATTATTAACTGCTAGTTATGGTCCTAAGAGTAAATCCCCAGGGCTAGAAATGGTGCTTGTTTGAGATGCCAGAATTGTTTCCCAAGACATTTAAACAGCTCTGCACCTTAGTTTCTCAGTCTGCACAAGGAGAGAACAGACCACCATTTTGTAAGTTTATGCTCATCATGATTTTCACAGCTATTACTTTTAATTCCTCAAAATATTGTCATCCACATCTTTTCAGGTGAAGGAACTGAGATGTGAGATAACTTAACCAAGGTCACCGAGCAGAATAGGAAGTAGAACAGAGTTGAGACTCAGGTGTTCCCCGCAGGAATTTGTGGTGGACAGTCACATGACCGTGAGGGTTTAGGGCAGAGCCATCTGAAGGAGACAAGGATCCTGGAGACAAGGTTCCGATAGACCATTCCTGTGATCCACCTGGTTCTGTTTAGGTGAATTGTCTTCCACTCTAATGTCCCTTTATCCTTTCCTGCTGGGGCTGCATTTGGCTGAAGCGAGCTAGAACCACTCCTGGTTTCCATAGGCCCCCTCTGCTTGATAGCCCTCACACCTCCAGAAGCAGATTTCCAGAGTGGGGGACCCCAGTGCCTTGCAGTTCAGGCAGCAGACATGCTAACTGGGCAAAATGTCTGGGACCCCGGGAGGACGAGGCTCTTTGGACTTTCCCACTCGGCTCTCCATCTCTCCTGGCCCACCTTTCTCTCTGTCTGTCTGTCTCTTCCTCCCTCCCCCCTTCTCTCTGTCTGATTTTCTCTTTCTCTCTCTGACTCTCTCTGTCTCTCTCTCTCTGTCTTCAGTACCGGGGTTGAATTTAGGACCTCGTGCCAGGCAGGCATTGGCCCACTGAACTACATCTCTGCTCCTACTCCCTTCTCTTCCAGCGGAGTGTGTAATCTTCATTTCTCTCTGCCTTCTCAACCTCCTCTTTTCGCTTCTTCCAAGATTGTATCCATCACCAACACCTCCTCTTAGTCCCCAGGTGGGCCTGGGACCCCGTGTCTTAGAGCAGGTCATGTTGCTGTTGATCTCAGGGCCATGGCACATGGCAAGATCACCATGACTCACAAGAAAGCTGTCACCTCTGCTTATAATAAATGAAAGCAGATTCAAGGTTATCCCTTGATATAACCATATCACTTTGACCTACTCACATGTGATGTGTTTGCCCGGGTAGAAAAAAAAGGGCTGGAATTATGTTGAGCACTGTGGCTTATTCTATCTTATCTTTTTTTTTTTTTTTAATGTTTTCTTATCTGTGTACCAGCTGGTAGCTGGGTCATATCTGGCTGTCCGGGGGGCAGGGTGGCTCACACACGCACATTGTTCTGGTGAGGGCTGGGGCAGGACAAGGTCAGGCACAGCTGATCAGAGCAGGGATGTCCTCTTGCATTTGGCCCTCCAGTCACAAGGCCCAGGCTACAGTCAGAGGCTGGGTGTGTGTGGCTTTCCGAGGGGTGCCATTACCAAGTGCCGAGAAGAGGTGGATTAAAGCAACAGACATTTTTTAGTTCAGAAGTTTAAGATCAGTATGTTAGCAGTGCCATGTGCCCCCTGAAGCTTCTGGGGAAACATCCTTCCTGGTCTTGTCTAGCTCTGGCTGTGGCAGTAGCAGTCCTTGGCATTCCTTTGCTTACAGCCACATCACTCTGACTTTGGCACCAGTGGCGCATGGGGCTCTCCACCTGCCTAGGTCTTTCCATGGTCACCTTTTCTTCTTGTGAGGTACTCAGCTCTTATATATCAGAGAGGGCTAAAGCCACACACGATGGTGCAGCATGGACCCAGAGGTATTAGCCAAGGCCGTGTGGATTCTGATTTGCACCCAAGGGTTGATAATGTTTGTACTTGAGTTCTGGTTTTTTTAGGGGCAGCCATCCATGCCTTCCACTTACCTGGCTTCCCCTGTGGAGCCCCGGACACAGAGCTGGGGCTGGGATGAGTTTGTTAACCATGGGAGTCCCTTCCTGCTCCCAGGGATTACTTGGGAAATCGTTCTGTCCGGAAGCTGCCTTGTCTTCCCACTGAGTGGTTCTCACCATCCCTAGGGGTGAGTCCTGGATGCTGGACACAGGCTGGCACAGGGGAGTGTGGCTCAGACCAGGGAGGGTTGGGTTGGGATTTTATCCAGGACTCACAGACCTTGGACAGTAATCACATCTGCTCTGGCCTTGTGGCTGTGGACATAAAACCAGAAAGCATGACAATATACGAGTACCCCTTGATTGGTGATGTACAGACCTGCCAGCACTGGCCCCTCTGGGGCCTCCTGGAGAGCTGGAGCTGCTTCGGGGCAGGGTGTTCACAGCTATCTCCAGGGAATGGGCCAGAGGTCTGGGTGGGGATGACCTACCCTCCCTTCTTGGCCTTATTTTCCTGCAGACTTGAGCCCTGCAGGAAAGGTGCCCTGTCCTCACCGCAGGGGACCTGTGAGTAGTGCTCTCCTCCTAGATTTCCCTCTGTTCTCCCCTTCTGTCCTCCTGGCTTTCAGGGCCAGGTCCCTCAAGGAGGAATAGGAGCTGCTGGGGAAGGGGCTGAGTGGCAGGAAGGCAGGGCCTGCGCCTGGCTGGACCAGCTCAGGGGGACCAACTAAGCAGGGCGCAAGGCAGTGAGGGCAGAGCGGAGGCAGGACCCCACAATGGTAAGGTCTGATGCCTCATACGGGATGGGAAACTGGAGGCTCTAGCTGGGGTGTTGGACGAGGTGATGCACCCCTTTGCACGTGCGTGAGTGCGCACACGTACTTCTGCTGGCGTTGGCCCTGCCACTCCCTGCATGGTGCACAGTCTGGACCAGGTGAGGGACTCCTCCCCCCCAGCCGCCACACATCACATCGCCAGGGTCCAGGGTTCAGGGAGAAACAAGGGCAGAGGCTCTGTGGGGAACATGGGCTTCTCTTATGAAGAAGGTCTGGGTTGCAGTTGTCACCTGCCCTGGCAGGACGTGGGCTGGAAATAGGTGCCGAAGCCTTCCCTCTCGGTGGCAGTGGGTGTCCTTTGATCATTTAAGTGGGACACGGGTGTCGGCTTACTCTCGGCTGCTTCGAGGCGGGGCTGTTTCAAAGCTGGGGCCTTCATGGCTTAGCCGGGTCTGTGTAGGTTCTCGGCACTGTTATCGTCGCCCTTCCAGTCCCTCTTGGGTGTATCCAGGCACGTCCCAGACACCAGTGCCTGTACTGTGGATTCCCCTGTCTGGCCAGCTGGCCCTCTTGTAGAGCTCACTCTGGAGCCTTGAGCAGTCTGCCTGGTGATAGATGGCAAACAAGCTCTCCCTGGTCATCCGTAAAAGGTCCAGATGGGAAGTGGGGGGTGTGTGAGTGTGCCGAACCTGTCACAGTCATGTTGCCATGGTGACGACTCTGTTTAGCTGCCTCTCCCCGCTCCTAGCCCACATGGACTAAAATAAGTCTTACCTGCAGCTCACACAGCAGGTAGTCCTAGCATCCCAAGGTCAGTCTGTGTGTGTGTGTGTGTGTGTGTGTGTGTGTGTGAGCATGCACTCATGCATGCACGTTTGGCCAGAGGGTCCGAGGGTGAATGCGTCCCATTCGTTGAGGTGGGCCTCTTCTGGTCCCTCCCTGACTCAGTTTTGGGGCCCCGCAGATCGTCGGCTCTGAGATTTCAGGTGCACTAAAGTAATCTGTAGAGCTTTCTGACAGACTCTGGGCATCCCTTCTGGAGGTTCTGGAGTGCACCTGAGAACTTGCATTTCTGAAAAGTTCCCAGAGGATGCGGTGGCCCAAGGTCCACCCTCGGAGTAGCACTGCTGTAGATGCCAGAGCATGCCAGTAAAGGAATGTCATCTGCTCTAGCTTTTTGCAAGAACACACTCAGTTTTTGTGTTGTGAGCTCTTTCCCCAAGCCCATCCATCCTTAGAGCTGAGAGGAGAATCACAGGAAGGCTCTTGTTCACTGCTTCTGTGTTCTTTGGTCTCTTCACAGGAAGCAAGAGCTGGCCAACAGCTCGGATGTGACCCTCCCAGACCGGCCACTGTCTCCTCCTCTCACTGCGCCCCCCACTATGAAGGTAAGAGGCTGCAGCCTTAGTCAACAAGCACGGAGGGAGGACGCGTGTGAGGGAACGTCTCAAAGCCTTGCTGTCGGTTTGGCTTCAGGCCCAGTTGCTTCCATACCGATGGGGGATGGAGAGGGCCTGACACCTCTAGAGCGGTGTCTGATTAAGTTGCCAGTGCGGGAGGAAAGTGATGGGGGCCCATAGGTGTCAGTGTCAAGAGGCAATGAGGGGAGACTGGGTAGAGCAGTGGAGGTTGGGAGGAAGAGACAGGCCACTGCCTAAGACTGTCTGGGGCTGGAGGTTGGCCTCCTGCAGCCTGATGGGCACTTGCAGCTGATTTACCTGCCTCTGACTAGCAAAGACAGCCCTGCCACCACAGTTCTAGTGCCCCGAGGGTTCTGCAGGGACCAGTAATTCTTTTTCTATGAGTGCTTTATTCATAAGCTTCTTTCTTGGAGATCCCATCCCAGGAGGCCTAACCCTCCCCTTCCTCACCCCTTACTACTCCTGTCCTCTTTCAAGAAACCCACGTGTGCGCAGGCAGGATGACCACATGCTCTGTTCTGACCCTCAGGGTAGACTTTCAGCTCAGTCCTTTTCCTGCCTGAGCTGCCAGGTACCCTCACCTCTGTTTCATACTTTGTTTTGGACTAGCTCTGAGAAGTCACTTGTTTCCTGAATCATCTAAAGGGACATGTAGGCTTGTCCAAAGGTGACCCGTGGGGAAGTAATTAGATATCTCCTCCCACCCCAACTCCCTGGGCCTAATCTAGTTCAAACTGACACCTGTAGAGGAAGCAGGTAAAAGTCCCCCCATGTTGGATGCTCACCTTGCAGAATTACATGACATCTGTCAGGGGAGCATGAGCCAAGACAGCGAGCCTGCCCTGGTTGGGTTTGGAGTTGGTTGTGGACAGAGGGCAGAACCAATCACAGTGCTGCCAGAGGATAACTCTGCTGTCTTCCTGGTGGTGCACCCTGAGGCCCCGAAAGCCGGGCCATTCGCCAGCCTAGTGCCAGTGCTGGAATCTGACCTGCTGAGGAGACGTTTCTATTCTGAGTTTGGCCTGTGAGGTCACAGTTGGTGCAGGAAGCTTGTTTGTGCGATGGATGGTGAGGATTCAGAGGGAGAGTGAGAAACCCAGGAGGAGTGTCTGAGAGCTCTTGGCTGGCTCTACTCATACACTCGTTGAATTCGTTCAACACCCAGTGTTTATCTGAAGGTTGCATTAGTCAGGGCTTGTGGTTGCAAGTGACAGGCTTAGGCATAAAAGGAAGTTTTATGTAAGAGCAAGTCTGGGTGCCAGGCGTGGCTGCACCTATGAGGTGGGCTCCTTTCCTTGTCTGTTTTGTGTTGGTTTCATTCTTTGTCTCTGTGGTAGTGGGATGGTGACAGCTGCTTCTGCTGGCTACACTCCCTGGAAAAAGAGAAATCTTTTCCTCGGTACTTCTAATAAAGGTCCCAGAGGGGGCCGGGGACTTCGCTCAGTGGTTCTGTCGCCTGTCTTGCAAGTGCAAGGGCCTGGGTTCGATCCCCCGGTAACCACATACAATACTGGGCGTGGAGACTCACACCCAGCAGCAACCAGTACCACATACCACAGTGCCAGGCGTGGTGGCTCACGCCTGTAATCCCAGCACTCGGGATGCCGAGGCAGGAGGATTGCTGTGATGAGTTTGAGTCTGAGCTCAGGGCCAGCCTGAACCACAAAAGCGAGACCCTGTCTAAAAAAAAAGGTCCCAGAGAGGAAGATAATCGGTCATGTGTCTATCTCTGAATCAGTCACTGTGGCCAGAGAGATGGAGGGCTGTGATTGGCCAGGCCTGGGTCTCATGACCTAAACTGTACAAATTGAGAGTGGGGGGGGAGACATGGCTCCTCAAGAGAAAATTGAAACACTGCTATGAGCAGGGACATAGATGCAGGTGAGGTAAGACTGACACCTGTCTACTCCTGGTCATGATGATGTGCTGGGCTCAGAGCTGGGTGCTGGTGACCTCTGATTGAACAAGATATCATGGTTCCCTGCTATCTTCGAGCTGATAGTCTCCCTGGGAACCCAAAGTTGAAAATAAAACAAGAAAGAAACATGACAGTTTGTTTGATGCATAGTCAAAGGAGAAACCCTGTGTGGGCCACGCATAGCTCAGTGAAAAGAAAACCCAGGGGCTCTCGAGAGTGCTTTATCTTGCTCTTGGAGAAGGACAGGTGGGACTTCTTTGAGAGAGTAACATTTAAGCTGAGACTCGAGAGTTGTGTAGGACTTTGGACAAAGGTGGGTCAGAAGGAAAAGCACTTTCTATATCCTTGGTATTCTGAGGCCAAGGAGCCAGTCACACCTGGTCATTTGGGGCCTCCTCAGGGAAGGGGAGTTTAGGCTGAGGGTGGAGCTCACTAGTGCAGCACTTGCCTAGCAGGCAGAAGGCCCTGAGTTTGAGCCCTGAACCCCTTACACACACGCACACACACAACATAATCTCAGGTCCATGTCTAGACCAACTGAATCAGAACCTGCCTTTTAGTAATCTTTCCAGGTCTACTTGAAAAACATGACTCTGGGCCTCTGAGGAGAAAGAAGACTGGAGTAATTGGAGGTGAGAGGCAGAGGCATCAGGGTGGCCAGGGCCTCTGGAGTTAGGGACCAAGAGGCTAGGCCTGTATGTAGGGACTGGACCAAGTATACTTGAAGATTTTGATAAAGATTTTGGAACTTTTCCTAATTAAGGGCACTGAAGTCACTGAACATTTTGATGGAGATTAAGATGATGGGGCTTTTAAACAATCTCCCTGGTTGTTGTGGGGAGAATCTGTGGGAGAGATGGGGTGGAAATTTGGAGATGCACCGGAGGCCACTGCAGGAATCCAGGGCCCTGACTCCTGGGTGCAAGTGGGTTGTTTGGAAGTTGTCTGGCCCCACCTTTCCCAGGTGGCAGGTTGATGACATAAGAGGATTTGAGGAGAAAGAGGCAGCAAGAATGGCCCTTGCACTGGACTCCGCAGTGCTATTCTTCAAGATAAGGGTGGCTCGGGAGGGAGGAGGAAGGTCATGACATAAACATGGGACGGGAATGGGGAGGTTGTGAGCAGCTGGGTATTTGGGGCCAGGCTTAAAAGAAGGGTCTGGGCTGGAGGTCATACTCTGGGATCGGTGCTCATGGGTTTGAAACTCCTCAGGGAAAGGGTGGAGTGAGGACAAGAGGTTCCTGGGGCGGTACCTTGGTCAAGGCTGGCGCTGGGGCCTCTGTGGAAGACGCCGGACCTGGATGTGCAGGAGAAACATCTTGCAGGGAAGGAAGGGCAGCCAGCTGAGCTGCTACCCAGAGACCAAGTTGGACACAGAATGCACAGGGGCACTGGGCAGAAGGGGGCTGGAGGTTGCTGAGAGACCAGTCGCGGAAGGGATTGAGGGGTGGGTGTCAGTGGCTGAGTATGAGGTGAGTGAGGAGGTGAAAGAGGCAAAAGATGGAGGCAGACCTTCCAAAGTGCGGAGCCCTGAGTGTCAGACATTGGAAGTGGGGAGCCTGAGGGTAGAGGAGGACACAGACTAGGGGTGCGGGGTGCCCAGGCGTCTGCTCTGCGCTGGCCATCCTGCGGCAGGAACTTCAGGCAAGCCCTGAGCAGATCAGCAGCCGCAATCTTCTGCCCTGCTTCCTCTGTCTTTCTCTTCTTTGAGCTCAAGCTCAGGAATCTCCTTGCAGTGACATTTCTGTCTAGGGCCCAAGGGCATGGTCAGAGCTGGGAGCAAGGGATGCAAAGGTTTGTCTTAAGGATTCAGTCTGGCTCGAACCCTTTTGTGGTTGGTGTTGGGGTGCGTCTGTCAGTTATACCTGGGTTAAGGGCCTCTGTCTCTGTCATTGGGGTTTATTCTGAGTTTGACAGCCTGCAGCTGTGGTTAGGAATCTGTCTGAGGCTGGGACATTTTTTTCTTTGTGTAAAGGCTAACTGCTCATCAGGGATTTCAAACCGCATTCCTCACCTCGCACGAGCCTGCACTTACCACCCTCAAGGATAGTTGTCTAATAGACACAGAGCTCCTGAGGTTAGCAGTTGCTTCTTGGTCTTAGGTTCCTGGTCTTTGAGTCACCAGGCGCTGGATTGGGTGGCGCCTGGGAGATGTCTGTGGCCTGTACGGGATATCCAGGTGGGAGGAGCTTGTTCTGTACTCATCCTGGCCACTCGACTTTGCCTGATCTTTATATCCCACAGACCAATCTCCCCTGTCTCCAAGGGTGGCCTCTCCGGACTCCTGGGGTACTTTTTTTTTTTTTTTTTTTTTTAAATAGAGTCTCACTTTGTAGTTGAGGTTGGTCCTGAACTCAGCCTTGAACTCACAGCAATCCTCCTGCCTCTGCCTCTTGAGTGCTGGGATTACAGATGTGAGCCACCACGCCCGCCACTGTGGTATGTAATTACTGGGGATCTAATTTGGGACCTTTCGGTTGCCAGGCAGACTCCGGAACCACTGGGCTAAATCCCCAGCCCCTCCCTGGGTATTTTTGTACTTTGAGACTGAGACACTGGGGTGGAGGTTGGACACCAGGCACCTTCTCTATCCCCTGAGCACCTGGGCGGTGGGAGAATTGGTTTTCTGGCAGTGCAGACTCAATGTGGGGTGGTGGGAACCCCTTGGGTTGGTTTGGAAGTCCACGTGTGAGGGGTGGGTAAGCTGGTTCCTTTATAGATAACCAGAGTTCCAGAAGTGGGATATGGCTCATGCAGGACCCTCCTGAGGTCAGGTGTGTCCTCTCTGTGGTCTAGAATAAGGGAAGCTCTAAGACTCTGGCCATTTCGTGCAGTGTGGTTCCCACCTGACACACTCTGGACTTCCCCTCTTCTGGTTACTTCTCCCACAGTGGAGTGACGGGACTGCAGGACCAGGAGCTGCCCCCTGCCCGAGCACCTCTACCTGCCCCCGGCTTCCACAGCCATACAGGGTGCAGTCCATCCTTTTCGTACCCTCCTCCACCTCTTTGCTGTTTGTGTTTTTCAAGGGGATTTTTTTTTTCCCCTAATAAGAAGCTGAGAAAAAGCAACCAAAGTGGTACTGAGCAGATGGGTTGAATAGGAGCCCAGTTCCAGGCAGAGCTCAAACTGGATGGGCAGGGTGGGCTGCGAGAGGGGCTGGGGGCTGTCTTCCCAGGAATGCAATGGATTGTTTCCAGGACCACATTTTTCATAATCATGGTTTTCATGTGTAAATAGTTGCGCAGGCAGACACTTAGGAGAGCCAGTCATGTGCCCAGGCTCCTGCTGGGTCCCTGGGGCCCATCCCAAAGTGCTGTCCTTGACCCTCAGAGCTTGCTGTCTACAGGGGTCTTAACCCAGCCCAGGCCCCGTATGGCTCAGCGTGTGCTGGGGCTCACTGTGGAGCATGGTTTCTCAGGGGGTGGAGAGGGGCAGGGAGGCAGGCTGGGGCTGTCAGGAGGCCCCTGATGGAAGTGTGGGGCTGGACCGACTCCCTGGGACTATAGATCACAGCTTTTCTGGGCTCTGAGAAGGGAAGGAGCTGGGGTGAAGCCTCTAGATTCTCCTGAACGTGGGCATTTCATTGACATTGACTTCACTCTGGGACTTGAGCTGACCTTGACCTGAACTGTCTCACAATTCCCTGGAGCCTCATCCATTGGGGACTGTCTGGGTCAGCTGGAAGGTGATCCTTGCTCACTTTCTCTGTCCCTCTTTGTGCAATTCTGAGGGCAACCCTGTCAGGCCTTCTCTTCCGGAAGTGGGTCGTGGAGTCTGGGTACTCCCCTGTAGGGAAGGGCAGAAAGTCTTCCCATATTACTCCTTTAGTGGCCAGCTGAAGCCCTCAGAAAAGGTGAGGTGGGTGTACGAGCTTCATCTGCTTGGCAGGGAAGTGTGGGTCCAGGGACCTTCTCTTTGCCTCCTTCATCCCATTATGCAGAACTGCTCTGGGCTCCTCTTTGCCCACAAACCACTCTTCCTTTTCAGCTTGTAGCACTGCCCTGTGCCAAATCCATCTCTTCTCTTTGATTTTAATTCCTGTCCCCACTCTCCTGTCAGGCCTGAGGAAAAAGGCTGTCCCTGTCCACCAAGACTGATTAAGTGAGAGCCACCCGCCTACCCCCGCTTTATATGAACAAGATGAGCCTGCAGGGTGCAGCCCTGCCCTCAGGAGCCAGATAAGCTTGTGTTCCTGTCTGCCTCTGTCTGAGGTGCTGCTTTAGGTGCCCTACACATGGGCCCGTGGGAATCACGTGACGTGAGAGGCCTGTGGGTGTGCTTTTGTGGGAAGGATGTTTGAAGATATTTGGGCAAAGGATTCTTGGGCTGGACTGGAAGGGCTCAGGTCAGCAGTGAGGAGGCTTGGTTTTCTCTTCAAGCCAGCCCGGGGAGGGTCTGGAGAGGACAGATGCTTGTCCCTCAAACTCCCCCTGGAGAAGTGATAGTCACTTAGCAGTGCTGAGATGCTCCAGATATGGCGGAGACACATGTCATTCCCTCAGGAACTCCTTCCCAGAAGCTCTCTGATTTCTGGTAGGTCTGGGGCAGATATGAAGAAGGATACATTTGCTTCCTGGCCATCGTGCAGCAGGGACCTCAAAAAATCCCCTTGAAAAACACAAACAGTGAGAGAGTAGAACTGTGTTTATCTACTTGTGTAAAAGCCCCTCTTCAGGTGTGCACACCTGTGTGTATGTTTCCTGATTCTGTTCCCATTTTAAGACTTATTAGCTTGTACTTCCTCCAAATTACTTTTAAGTACAACTGGATTACAAAATTTACATAGATGTAAATGTCTAAATCGTAACTACATACTTTGATTATTGGGCCTATTGGTACTCTCTACATCCTGATCAAGATACAAGATACTTCTGTCACACAAGAAAGTTCTCTCCTGTCCCTTCCCAGTCAGTCCTAAGCACCGCCTCTAGAAGCAGCCAGTCTGCTGACTTGCGTTGCACCATTATCAGTTTGCCTGTTCTAGAGCTCAGTGTCCATCATGTACTGTGTCCTCTTTTGTGTCCAGCTCAGCCTGGTATATGTGAGATTTGCACACACAGCTGAATGTCACAAGAATTTGCTTTTTTATTAGTGAAAAATATCGCGTTCTAGCAGTGCACCTCATTTTCTTGTCCTTTCAAGAGACACTTAGATTATTTCCAGTTTGGGTTGAAATGAATAGTCCAGTACCATGAATATTCTGGAATAAGTTTTGGTTTGTTTGAATGTGAATTTTACTTTCTCTTAGGTAAATGTCTAGGAGTAAAATTGCTGAGTCAATGAATGAGTGTTCAGTTTTATATAAACGTGCCCACTTATCTCCTAATGTTTGTAGCATTTTATATCTCCACCAGTAATACCATGAGGGTTATGTCTGCTTCATGTAGTCCCTGTTGTTAGTCTTTTTATTGTTAGTCACTCAACTGGGTGTGTAGTGGTATCGAATTGTGGTTTTAATTTACCTTTTTCTCATGATTAATGATGTTGAAACAGTTGAGATCCTTGGTTTAATTGTGTATGGCCTGGTGTAAGCGTCCATCCATCTCGTATGGATAGACAGCTTGTTGTTCCACTGTCATTTCTTTTCTACTGAATTGCTTTGATGTTTTAGTAAAAAAAACCCTGCTGGCTATAGATGTACACCCACGTATTTGCATAGTGTCTCTATAAACCACGGCATTTCTCAAGAATAGGGATAGAAAATAAGTGTCACTTGTGCCATGCTTCCCCTTCGCCCTGATGGCGGATATTATTAAGGATCGTGGCACTCTTCTCTAAGAGCTCAGACATGGTTTCCAACTCCTGTCCAACAAAACACCACAGGCAGCCTCCTGACAGTCATTTGGAATCGTCATTTGAGATGAATTACTTCTGGCATCTCTAACTGAAATTGTCACAGGAGCCTGAGTTCTCTGCTCAAGTCCCACAGCTGGTGAGTGGCAGAGCCAGAGCTGGATCTCGGCTTCGTCTGTGTTCTGAAACCTGTGCGGTGACAGCTGCTTCTCCACTGTGAGATGGAGCCAGTCGCCACCGGCAGGAACGAAATTGAAGAGTACTAGGGCAAGGGGTGGAGTAGGCACTGCGTGCGTAACCCAGAGTAGGTCCTTCTAACCGGTTGTGATGATGGTGAGGTTGATACTCTTTGCCCTTGAGAACAGATACTTAGAGCTTGTCATTTGGGAACCCAGAGCTGCCTTGGAGCTCCTTGCCTCTTCCCACGTATCTCTCAGGCCCTGTTTCATGTCCCAGAAGGCTGTCCCACTTCCTAGAAATTACTAACGGAGCCCACACCATCCATGTTACCTGGGACTTGTTTTCCTCCTCCTCTGAGTAGGAAGAACAGGGGTTGGGTTCCTGGAGTTCCCCTCTCTCCTTTGATTCTCTGGCCCATCTCTCTTTCCTTCATACAGGGTCTTGCCTGCCATGAAGGCACTTCCTTTGACCTGGGTGTATCTCTGTAAAGTGCTTCTTCCAAGAGAGGAAATAGTTCAGGATGACATTTCTAGAGCCAGGCTGTATCTCATCGAAACCTGTCTGGGCCTCCCTTTCCCTATTTGCAGAACATGAATAGTAAAAATTGTGGTGAGGACGACTTGAGATAAGGTGTATTTATCTAGAACAGAGACATGTAACATGCTATGCTAGTATGTCATTGTTATTATTCTAAAAACCCTTACTTCCAGGACAGCAACGCTTAGAAAATCTGAAAGGAAGTACATTAGTTTTTCTGTTGTCAGTGAAGTTTATCTGTAGGATTCCCTGATTTCTGCCCTGCCATGTGCCCATAGGGGAGAAGTCTGACTGAGTGGAGTGAAGAAGAGCTGAAATTGCATTTTGTGTGAGTGACCCATGGGGGTCTGCGTGTCAGATGCAGACCCCACCCGATCAATATGGATGACAATGAAGGTGTTAGAAAAAGCCCTAAACGAGGATCTGGTGCAGCAGACTTGTTCAGACGTGGGGGACAGGGACTTGGTGGAGAGCACTTCTCTGGATTGGGCTTGCAGTTATTGCTCCGAGTCAGGCTGCCCTGACCTGCACAGGAATCCTAAACCAGGTGGTCTCTGTGATGACGGTGGGAACCTGGAAGGCTGGCATTCGCCTGAAGGCTTTCGGGACCAGGACGGTATAGCAGCTTAGATAATTCAAGGCTACAGAACATTCAGAGGTTGAGCTTGAAACATATTTTATGATCCGTTTGTCACCAGAAGTATCTTTCCTTTTGGCTGGAGGTGATATTAAGATGAGCCTGTATTTCTGGGACAGACGCTGACCTTGTGGGGAACATTGGAACTCAGGAGGCAGAGTCTGAAAGCGCTGGGCAGCCACGTGGGGTGGAAGATGCCTGGCGAAGATGCTCGGTTGCAAGCTTCTCTTTCCGTGCCTCTTCCTCAAGGTGCTGTCCTCATTTCCCCGCCTGTCAGTCAGGCCTCAGTCTCCTCTGCCTCACTTGTGTTGAGAAGATGCTGATAGGACACTTGGCCTTCAGGGCGTCTCCCCAGTGCTGCCTGGCTGTTCTGCCCTCATCACACTGTTGGCCTTTGGGGGCTTGACCAGCTGTCCTGCCCCAGAGCACTCAGTATCCCTGCTTATTCCTCATTTCCTGTCTCCGATATCCCTGCCCTCAACTCCTCCCGCCCCTGTGAATTGTGCTGGACCCACGCTGTGGTCTGTGTTAATAACCAAATGATGTTGTGGGAGCCTTGGCTGCTGAGGAGGAAGTGGGCCGTCCTGGGCTTCATCAAGGACTAGGCACCTTGTCGGTATTCTGGATAGCTGAGGATGCCAGTGGTTGTTGTCAGGGTCAGAAGCCAAACCCTCCCAGGGAGGTTCCCTAACAGGCCTGGTCCTTTCTTCTGGCCACCCCAACACTTCCCTGAGACCATCTGGATGGTGGGTGTGGCCTACCTCTGCCCCAGCCACACCCCTGCACACGAGTGTCACTAGCCCGACCCCGCCTGGAGTGTGGGGCTTCAGGGGCCGGCACATGGTGGGTTCTGTGTTTGCCCTGAGGGGTGTCATTGTGGAGTCCTGAACTCCCCTGGTCTCCACGTGGGGATCTCCCTCCCACTGACTTCTACCGGATCCCGCATGGACTCCTGGCTGTCAGTGGAGTGTGGAGATAGAGTTTCAGGCCTTGGGCTGTGTGTTTGTTTCTAGGGCTACTGAACCAAACTTCCAAGACTTGGTGGTTTAAAACAACAAAGATTTATCCATTCATGGTTATGGAAGTCAGATACCTGCAGTCAAGATGTCTGAAGGTCTCTGCCTCTGGCTGGCCTCTCCCAGCTCCTGTGTACCTCTCCCTCCTGGCCTCTCCCGCCTGTGTACCTGAATTTATTTATTTATTTATTTTTTTGAGACAGGATCTCACTTTTGTAGTTCAGGCTGGCCTTGAGCACAGCCTTGAACTCAGTAATCCTCCTGCCTCTGCCTCGAGAGTGCTGGAATTACAGGTGTGAGCCACTGCACCTGGTACTGTGGTATATGGTTCTGATTGCTGATGGGCGTGAGTCTCCACACCCAGTATTGTATGTGATTATGGGTATTGGACCTGGGCCCTTACACTTGCAAGACAGGTACCCAGAACCACTGAGCTAAATCCCTAGCCCTGTCCCCAAGTTTTTTTCTGCAGAGAAAAAGCCGTACACCACTCAGTTTACAGTTGAGAGGTGACCTTGATGTTGTAACCTTCAGTGAGCAACTTGTAGATCCTCCGTCTAGGTGAGAAGGTAATGAAAACAAAAAAACCCACAGAGACACAATGTGAGTGTCATTTGCCAAGTGCCTACACGTACTTACCCAGCCTGGTTAGAGGAAAGGCGAGAAGGTGCCATTGCCTGCTGCCTGTTCCAAACTGTCTCTGCCCCGGATCTAACCTAAATCTTCCTTGCTGTGACTTTAGTCCACTGGCTTTCGGTCGGCAGGGGAGCAGCAGAGCTGTCTGTCACAAGGTTAGTATGATACCTCACCCCAGCAGTGTGCTTCCACTGTGTTCCAAGATTGTCTCTTCCCATTGCTTCTGTGCTGAAGACCTGGCTCACTCTCTGCTGCTTCCCATCAGTGTGGGGTGCAGATTTGGGGTCACTGGGGATGAGGGTAGGCAGGCACGAGAGTGGAGGGAGCGCTTCATCCTACTCAGACTAGCTGTACTGAGATAACCCTCCCCAGGTGACCTGCCTGGCACAGAAAGTCCCCTCCTGGTCCCCCAGGTCAGATAGTGTTGCCTGGCTACGAGGAGGCTCTGGCCGGGAGAGTAAACAGGCACACATGTTTAACATTCAACACCGCTGCCTGGCAAACACAGTCAGGGCCTTCCAGCTCACTGACGATCTGTGTCTCCTCGATCCACGTGTGTGGGGGCTCCGCGTCCAGACCCAGATGGTCTTTTCTGGGAATTGACCATTAGCTGTTGTGAGCATGGGCCGAGGTTGGGCCAGTCTCAGCCCCGGTCCCGTGAACAGGGTCAGCCTGATCCCTCTAGAGGGACTCCTGAGAGACACTGGGGCTGAGCTGATCTGGATGGAGCTGGACGAAGCTTCAAGAGCAGGGGGCCCAGAGGCATTTTGTCCAGATTCCCGTGTGCCTTGGACAGCAGAGGGCTGTGGGAGGCCAGTCCCGTGACACATGTGCACTGGGAACCCGGCACAGGTGACGAGTGAGACACGAGACCCAGCCAAGCGTGTCCCGGGGGGGCTGCTTTTTCTAATTGATCCATCTGGAGAGATTTCCTCTTCTACTTCACATAGGTACTTCATAAGTGAGCCTGTGTCCTTCTAAAGGAAACTCTTGAAGATGGTTGGCTCCCAAAGACTGCGTGTGGGACACTGAGCATGATGTAGTTAGGCCCCAGGTAGCCTCGTTTCTTGCTGAGGTGGAGCAGAAGGGAGGTGGGTAGGAAGGGCAGCCAGGCTTCTCCTCGTTGCAGGTGGCACATGGCTGCCTGGGGCACCTCCTGGGGACTTGATGGGACGGTGTCGTGGTGAGGTTATTCCTGGGAGGTTCTGTTTATGTCACGTGAGTTGTTGAGAGCAGGTTCCATTGGTTGTTTTTTTTTTTTTTTTTTAGGTTTTTTGAGACAGGGTCTCACTTTGTGGTTCAGGCTGGCCCTGAGCTCAGCCTCAAACTCACGTCACAGTAATCCTCCTGCCTCTGCCTGCCGAGTGCTGGGATTACAGGCGTGAGCCACCACGCCTGGCACTGGTATGTGGTACTGGTTGCCGCTGGGATGAGTCTCCACACCCAGTATTGTTATGTGGTTACCGGGGATTGAACCCAGGTCCTTGCGCTTGCAAGACAGGCGCCGGAACCACTGAGCTATATCCCCGGCCCTCCATTGGTTGTTTTTGCCTCATGGGTTTCATACCTGCAACTCTGTTATAGCGCAGGATTCCTCCTCCCCCACCTAACTCAAAGCTTCCTTCTTTACAATACATCCAAAGCACAGCTTGGAAGCCACCTCCCCTAGGAAGGCTTCCCTGATCTCTTCTCTTGGGGTCTTGTATTATTTGCTGTCTTGCACACATGTCTTCCTCTAGGAGCGCCAAGACTCTTTTTGCTGACTTTGTTTGCCTGTACTTGCTAGATGTCCACTTTGGATTAGAGTCTGCTCAGGGCCTGAGGGTGCAGTGGGGCACCTGGCAGACGCAGTACCTGCCCTCATGGAGTTTTTCTTCCGGTGAAATAAAGTGTGAAGCAGAAACCAGTCAAATGACTCCAGCTTCTGGTGAGGGCTTTGAAGGCAAGATACAAGGTGTTTTGGTGCTCAAGACTTTCGAGGGTGCTATTCAGGAAATTAGTGTCTATAGAAGGAAGAAATGGCTTTCTATAGGGGGGAGGCAAGGTGGTGACAGGTAAGCTGCGGCCTGATGGATGAGGAGGAAGGGTCGTGTAGAGTGTTGAGACCTGGAAAATAAGTACAAAGGCACCAGAGCAAAGCAGAGCTTGCAGCTTGCAGAGGAAAAGGGAGCCTGTGTGGTTGCAGTAGCCTGAGTGAGAGGGGGAGACAGGCCAAGCACACCAGGCACATGCAGCTTGGGAGGGGGCTGGATTTTAATTCGAAGACTGACATGATTGACACTTGGCAGCCATGTGAAGAATGGAGACTAGATGAGCAGGTGTGGGTGGAGGGAGACCCGAAAGAAGGCTGATGCTGGAGTCTGGGCAGAAAGTGGAGGGGGGCTGGGCCTGGGTGTTGACAAGGGGGTTGCAGGAGAAGCACAGATGAAGGTAAATCAGAAACACAAGGCAACAGGGTGGGCTGATGGATTGGAGGTAAGAGAGGAGAGAGAGGGAGGAACCTCGATGTCTGATTGTCCTAGACCGGGCTGGAAGGGTGGGTTTGGTTTCATTTTTATGAGATGGAGATGCCTGGGGAGGGGCAGGTTTGGGGAGGACACACTAAAATTGAGATACTCATGAGACAGCTGAGTAGAAACATCTAATGCACATTGGGAGATGCTAATTTGCTGCTCCAAGGAGAGGTCATGGTTGGAGCTACCCGTGTTGGGGAGTCAGCTTAGAGATGGTATTCGATTCATAGGGATGAATGGGCAGCGTGGGCAGCTCTGTAGACAGAGGTGAGAGGACGCCCAGCTGAGCATGGGGAGCTCTGCTCTTCAGGAGGAGTAGGAGGAGGCTGCAGGGAGGCCAAAGGGAACCAGGTCAGCCAGGCTGCCGTGACGGCGCAGAAAAAAGCCACAAGGAAGGAATGGGGCTGGGATGATGAGGGTCAAAGTGCTTCTTGGATTTGGTAGCATGGAGGTCGCTGGTGACCTTGACCAGCCAGTTTTGAGGAACTAAGGGGCCCGATTGATTATAGAAGGAGGCAGAGGGACCCGGTCACCGGTCAGGAAGTGGGGCTGGCAGGCTGTGAGAAGCTCGAGACACTGTTGGCACCAGCGGGAGCAGGGCTTCCCACCCCAGACCTCTGGCTACCACCCCGGGATTGACTAGACTTCCTTCAAGTGCAGGGACCCTGTTTTCCAGAGGTGGCAAACTCGTGCTGCCAGATGTTCCAGGAGGGAGTTTTCTGGGGTGAGAACCTGGTGGAGGGCTGGAGGTTCTGCCAGAACCACTGTATCATTCCCCTCTGCCAGTAGATGTGACATAGCCTGCCTGTTAGGCCCTGGAGACCAGGGTCACGATTCACATGCCTGGTGTCCCTGCCATGCCTTGTCCACTCCCAAAGTGACCCTCCCTCCGGAGGGAGCCACAGCTGTGTGGCCAAAAGACCCTTGATTTAGTGAAAATGGGTCTGTGCTGTAGGGGCAAGGCATGCCACCTGAGAGAGCTAGGAGGGTCCCAGTGCGTATCCGGCGCTGGAAGCAGCCAGAGCTCTCTCGGGAGCCTCGGCATGGCTTCGAGGCGGCCTGGAGCTCCAGTTGCCCCATCCCTGGGTCTGTTGCCCTCCTCTGACTCACCACGCCCTCTTGTGGCCAACGCCATAAATACCCGGTGGCTACCCGAACGGGCCTCACCACTGTGTCTACTGCTTGTGTCACCCCTCAGAAGGCCCTGGAGACCTCCTAGACCAGGCCCGCGTGGGGTCCACTGCAGCTACTCAGACTAGAGCCTCTGTGGGTACATCCCATCTCCCTTCTTGGTAGTCTGGTCTGCAGTTTCAGCCTGGACCAGCTTTTAGCTTCGGTCTCAGGTCTGGAAGGTGGCACCGGCCCGGGGTGGGGGACAAGTGTCAGCACAGCTTCCATCTTGTGTACTGCATGCATTGATCTCTTTTGGTGAAAAAGAATTGCATTGGGAGAGAAAGGCTGCAGTCTCTAACTTTGCTCCCTCCGTTGCGGTCCGTGTTTTGAGTCTGGATCTCTGGGTATGCAAATTGGAAACTGCAGCAGATGATAACTGTTTATCACAGGAGGGCATGTGCCGCTGGTTAATGGCCCTCCTCTCTGGGGCCCTGAACCTTAGGAGGGCCGGGCAGTGGGTGTTTATTGTGTCTGCTTGTGGGGGTGAGTATGAGTGTTAATGCTTCGGGTTGGCCTTTTGTTGTATCATCCTTGTGTTTGGGGTGTCTGTTTAGGGTTGCATAATGTGGGATCCTGTCTTTGTTGTGAATGTATTTGCAGCTGAATGATTTCTACAACCAGGACAGCTGGGTCTGAGACAGGCAGGAAGCCCAGTGTCCTTCCCATAGGCCTTGTTTGGGTCTTCATTTGCCCCTGCACCCATTCTTCGGCCCCAGCTGGCAAGAAGGAGTGGGGAAATCGTGTCATTTGACATATAATTCGTGAAGAAGAGAGCTGGTTAGCGTCATGGTCCCTGTGCACTTCAGCTGCCGGAGCTGGGGAGTGCGCAGCTACTGAGGTAATAAACTGGGAGATGGCGGGGGAAGGCACACGCAGTGTACACGCATCTCCCCTTCTCATAGGTTAACCTGAAAGGGAACTCAGCAATGGGGGAGGCTGGAGCCCTCCACCTTCCACCTCTCTCCTTGTGGTGAAAGGAACATTGGAGTCTTATAGGAGGCTGAGACTGAGCTGTGATGATTCCGATGGTATCTCAAAAGCATGAACCCTTGCAGTCCTGTTTCCTGTGACCCCTTTTCCAGCGCCCCATTCTTTGACGAGCCAAACCTGTGGCACCCAAATATATGTCGATCTGTTCAGTTTCCGGTCCAGCACCTTTGTGTGTGCTTACTGTGTACGGAGTGACGCGTGAGCGCCAGTGAAATCCCGGTCATCGGGGGCAGGAAGGTGTTAGCAAGGGGAGCTTGTGCTGAAAGTCTGGATCAGCTGATCTTTACACCTGCATCTGCTGCGGATGTGACATGGGGAGCGGGTGCCTTGTGTTCTCTTCTTCTTGAAGCAGAGGGTACACAGCCAGAGTGTCTCCAGGGCAAGAGTTACCATGAGCAGCACAGCTCCAGGGCCATGAGGGTCTGGCTGCTGGTGACGGAGGACCTAAGTGCCAGGGGAACGAGTCTAGCCTGATGCGGCTGGCTGCCCTTGCTTGGATGAGCACAGATACTCAACGCACAGAGGCCTGCATGGAGTTGCCTTGGTACATGGTGCTTCTTACTATAGGAACCATCTTCCCCAGGCAGCCGGGGAATGAGTTGAATCTTCACATTGCAGACTGAGCTGAACTGTGGAGTCTTAGCCAGATCACTAGGACGACTTGGGCACCTTTCCCGGCTGGAGCCGAGTTCACAGTTTCCCGGGATTGCTGAAGTCTGTCTGCAGTGGTGGGAGGATGGGGGGGCTGTGCCAGAGATAGAGAGGGGCAGGGCAGGCTCGACATGTGGCCTGTGACAAGTTCGTTCCAGATGGACAAATTCAGAAGCATCTTAACCTTCTTCCTCCCCTAGGCACAGCCCAGCCAGGGCTGGGGGAGGATGATGCATCCCAAGATCCACTGTCTGCACAGTTGCCTTTTAGGGGGAGGTAGAGAGGCCAGGGCAGGGCTCAGGAGGCTTCTGCTGCCCAGTCCCAGACCAGAGTCCAAGTGTATGGAGCAGTGTGGCTGCTCTTACCATTCCGGAAGAGCCCTCGGGAAAGTGGGTAGGAGGGCGAGGAGCGGAATGGTCAAGAGGAAGGAAGTGTAGTAATGTAAGTGGTGAGTGAGTTGGAAGGTGCTGTGGTTGATGTGGGAACCTTGCCTGGGGAGCAGAGCCTGCCTTGGAGTGCTGAGGGAGGGACCCGCATCCTGACCCAGCCAGACCCCCATCCATCGCGGCTGGTTAGGAGACAGTCTGGACCCTTTGCCTTTTTCCAAGGTGAGGAGATTGGAAGGAAGCAGAGGCTTTTCTGGGACGCCAACATCACTCTCAGCTCAAGTCTCAGTGGTTGCTTTCTTTTCCTCTTCTTCAGGGAGAGACACTACGGTCCCTAGCGAGGTCAGGACCAAACCAGCCCGCTCCTCTCTGCCTGGCGGAGTCTGTGCTTAGCTCTTCTCCCCTGGAATGTTGGACCCTCCCTGGTTCACGCTTTCCCAGGCCTTGCAGGGTTTGTCTCCAATAATCTGATGAGATTTCCAGAGCTGTGTTTCCAATTCCCCCACTGGGAGGTTCAGACCTGTAGTGGAGTACCAATTTATGGGGAAGTGTAGAGTGTTCAGACCGTAGACTGGATCAAGACCAAGCATTCTGCCAGTGGACGTCTTGGCTTGGAGTGCCACCATGGTGTAAACTTTGTGCCTCACTCTAGCACTGGGCAGTTTGGAAGCTGGAGTCCCACTAGTTGCCTGGAAAATGACATTGATTGTCCCAAGGCAGCCTGGCTTGTATGGTGCCCCATGTAGACACCTACCCATGGTGTCTATGTTAGTCTGGTTTTCGTTTCTGTAACAAAATATCTGAGGCTAGGTGACTTTATGAAAAAAAGAGGTTGATTTTAGCTCATGGTCCTGGAAGTTCAAGGTGAAGGGCCTTCTTGCTGGCAGAGACCCAAGGTGAAAATAGGCATCATGTGCAAGACACAGGAAACACACACATCTCTTCTGGTCTCTCTTCCTATAAAGTCACCAGTATGCAGTCATGAGGCTTCCACTGTGATGACCTTATCTAATCCCACTCGCTACCCAAGGCCTCACCTCTGAGCACGGTGGTTTAGGTTGAGTTTCCACACTCTGAGTATTTCACGTGGGTTCAACTGCCAGCACGTGAACCCTTGGGAGACAGGATCAAACCATATCCAGATTGTAACAATGTCCATTGTCCATGTTCCGGTGCGTTCGGTTTGTGCTTTAGATCACATGGTGCTGTGCAGGTTACTGACAAGGCACGTTCTCGATCTCTTCTTGTTCTCCCACACTCTGGAAGAGGAGTGTTTTCCCTCTTTACAGACAAAAAGAGTTTGAGGCTGAGGGAGGTAAGTGAGGCTGTCCTCTTAGCCAGCTGGTAAGACTCAAACCTGTTTTGTAATTTCAGTGTTCTACTACCCCGAGAAATAATTAGAGAGTACAAATAATTACGGAGTGTCTGCTACTGTATTTCATTGTTTCTGAGACACACTCCCTCCTGTTGGAACAGCTCTGAAATCAGGAGCGTCTCACAAGTGATATGGTGCCACAGACTGGGTTTTGTAAAATCGTTTGGCCTTGTTAATGGTACTTAATATAATGTGTATTTTTCAATGGAGTCGTTTTGGATTTGATGAAATCTGGTGTGTGTAGCTTCTGGGAGCTGGAGGTGTCCACTTTAGAGGAAAGATCAGTACCTGAGCTGTTGCTGTCAAGCAGAGTATGCTGTGTACCAAGTCAGGTGCTGCAGGAATGATGGCTGCGGGCTCAGGAAGCCTGGGTGCAGGGTGGGATCCAGCCCCTGAGCGCCCTCTTCTGGATCACCAGCCTGACCTGCGACGCCCTCACCTGCACCAGCTGGTTCAAAACCTGGACCTTGGAGGCTGACTGGTGGTTTGCACCGCTGCGTGTTGGTGGCCTAGTTATTTAGCTCTTAGCCTCAGTGTCTCCAGCAGTAGAGTGAGCCTGAGAGTGCCTGTCGTACAGGGGTCATGAGAGTTACATGCAGTGACACACAGCCTTTCATTGAGATTCTGCACCTGTAGTGAGGCTCGGCACACGTCAGCCCTGCTCCTCATCAGAAATGAATTCCGTGAAAGGAATTCTGTAACTTCACTAGGACATCGATGGATCGGTTGCTGTTCCGGGTTAGGCACCTTTGCCTTTGTCAGTTCCTGCTCTCTTCAGAAACACCCAGGGTGGGGGGCAGGGATCTTTATTCCTGTGTTATGAATGAAGCCTGAGGCCACACAGTGGGCAGAGGCCGGGCTGTGGTGCGTCTGCTGGTCTGTGACCCTCTCAGGGTGGTTCTCTTTATGACAGCAGAGAGGAGAAGCGGCCGCTGCTGCTGCTGCTGCTGTGGTGGACTCGCCTCAGCAGCCGTGACCGCCGGCATCCCAAATTTTGGGCTTCGGCTGAGGAGGAAGCGGGCGCTCATTCAGAGCCACAGGAATCTGACCGGATGGAGAGGAAGTGTTCATAGACCTCGGCCTCCTTTTTCATCTCTACCTTCTTGGACAGCAGCCAGATTAACCTCACAAAAATGGCCACTTGTCTCCCTGGCCTGTGTTCCTTTTATGCTCAGTTGTCCCTGGGTTCCCCCGCCCTGGAGAAGCTCTCCGTGTGACTGGCCCTCCTGTCACCTGTGCTCAGGGTGCGGCAGGTGCTGAGCTTTTAGGAGCAGGCCTCCGCTGGGTCTCAGAGTCTCTTGCCAATGCTAGTGTGGGCCAGCCGGGAGTGTGCTTCCTGCTCTTAGAGTTTGACATGGACAAACTCCTTTCCCCACCCTTCTCCTCTCTTCTTTTCCATCTCCCGTTTCACCCCACCTCTCACCCGCAGCACGTGACTGTGCTACCAGTGGGCCTTGTGACCTTGAGCAGGTCGGTTGACCTCTCTGAGGCCCCCATCGCTGTCTGAAATTGGATCATCCTGAGGGGCAAGTGCATCCTGGGCCTGGAGATGGGAAGATGTTCTGCAGCTTTATCTGTAGAATCGGGAGGGAAATTCCCTCCAAGAAGTCTTCTCAGCCTCTTCTTTGGCATCCCGCCCTTGCCGCTCCTCTGGACATTCACCCAGGCTCGGGAGGAGGGGGACGAGCTACTTTTCCCAGGGCCCCAGCCCTAACTGTGCCCGGCACACAGTCAGTCAGCTCTGTCCCCCACCTTCCTCACTGTTTAACTGAATGCCTGTGCAGAGCAGGGGTGTGGGCCACAGGTTGCTGAGCTGCAGAAGTGTTGCAGACATGGCATGTCCTTCCGCCAAGGTGGGCTGGGCATGTCCCTGGTGCTGGGCTGCAGGAGTGGGCGTGGCGGGGAGGGGAGGAGGTGAGGGCTCTGCTAAAAGACACGCATCGGGAGGGAGATGAGCTAGACGCAGCTGTGGCTTGGAGCTGGGAGGGCGGAGGATGCTGGAGCCCTTTGCCAGGCTCCTGGGCTCAGTAGTGACAGGGAGGCCCTGAGCTTTACCTTGCTGTTTCTCCCAAGGTGCCCTTTGGAGCCAGGATTTTGAGAGTTGGAAGAGACACCACAGAGTTTTCTCTCACACATAGCTTCTCCGAATGAGAAGTGGCCCAGTTCACGTCCAGAACTCTGTCCCTCTCTTCCCACCCCTCTGACCACCAGTGTTGTTCAAGCCCCAGGAATGGACCAGTGCCAAGGCCTTCTCGACTGAGCTGCACCCTCCCCCAGTCCCCGGGGACATTTCCTGGCTGTTCCCCTCCCATGGGAGGGTAGCAGGGTTTCTGGAGCAGGCATAGGTTGGCCGGGCTGGGAGAGGAGGGGGGCTGTGTGTTTGGCAGCTGCTTGGGCAGGAGCGGGGAGAGAAAGGACATGATGGGCCTTCTGGGTGGGCTGCTTTTCCCTCTGACTTCTGCACGGGGGTGTGAGAACACGCACAGGCTGGATGGATCCTTGCGTTTATGGAGCGTATACTGTGCCTCACCTTGAGACAAATGATACATCACTGCTTCCTCTTGTGCAACGTTGGGCCTTGCAGGTGGGCCGTATTTCTCAGGTCCAGAAACTGACGCTCAGGCTGGGTAACCAGTTCACAGAGCTTGTTGGCAGCAGAGCGGTGAGTTAAAGGCTTGCCGGCTGCACACTAAACCCCAAGCTATTTCTACCACAGTGCACGACTTTTCTTGAGGAATTTAAACGTTCCTGCCTTTCCTCCCAAAGCTGGACTGGGACTGAGAGCCCTGGATGGGTATGCAGGGTGACGTATTTATTAGTGTTGGCAAGAGACTCTGAGACCCAGCGGAGGCCTGCTCCTAAAAGCGGAGCACTTGGTACCTCTGGCTCCGAGCCACAGCTGCAGCATTGAGTCTCCTCCAGCCATTTGCCTTATTTATTTTTAACATTTCTCATGGGATGACTAAAGGGCATGAAGTCTGCTCCTTTTCTCTCCCTGTTCCTCCCCATCGCTCGTTTTTTAAAATTTATTATTATTATTTTTTAAAAACAGAGCAATAAACTGGGCATATAATCTCACCACTCTTGGAGATTGAGGCAGGAAGATTATAAGTTGGAACCCAGTCTGGAAACTGAGTGACTCTGTGAGACCCTGCCTCAAAATAATAAGGGCTGGCGTTGTAGCTCAGGGTAAAGGTCCTGGGTTCAATCCCTGGCACTGATGGAACAAAACCCAAATTGAACAAAACAGAGTAATACGGTCAATAGGGCAAACATAAAAATACAGGCTCTTGAAAGGAGACAGTTCCTTATACCTCTGTATCCCTTCCCATAATTCCCCCCAAAGAAGCAATGTTCTTCATACTGTCATTCCTTCACACTTTTGCTTTGTCTTCATACCTTTGACTTTTGGCCACTGGAAATGCCTTTGAGAAACAGACACCTGATCTGTCTTTGATTTTGTTTTTATTTCCCTTGCACGTAGATCTTCCCATTTTCACAGATGGGAACCCTGAGGCCCACCCCGGTAGGGCCTGCTTTGGATCCCCATAACACACCGTATACCAGTCTTCTGTAGGCCTGGCACTGTTGCTGGCGCCCTTTGCCTCCGTCTTGAATCTCAAACTATAATACTTAAGAATTCTTTGAAGGCAGAGAGGGGAGAAAACGGCTACTTCTCCACTTGGACTTTCTAAGGCTTCAGCTGAGTTTCCTCTCATGACCTACTGGCATGACGCCTCTCCCCAGGGAGGGTCCCCTGTCCTTATGACATATTATGTGTGGCAGCTGTAGCTGCCCTGGCTCCCCAGAAAAACAGCCCGGGCAGAGTAAGGTCAAAGGTCAGGACTAGTCAATGTGGACTAACAGCTCCGGGCGGACACCCAAATCTTGTAGTTCCTTGTTTGATCTTAAGGAAGTTGTCCAACGTCAGCAGCCACTGCCACTGCCGCGGCTGGAGTGGTAGAAGCAGCAGAGGCAGCGGTGCTGAAGCAGACAGGCCCCGACTGTCGGGGGGCCACGGTGGAAGATGATGGATTTCTTAAAGAGCTTTTTGGTGAGTGTCCCAGCCTGGAGGAGCGCCTGCCCAGGCCTGCTGCCTGGAGGGACTGTGGAAGAGAGCACTCCTGCTGTCCCCTGGCAGGGAGCCCCACGTTGCTATTTGTCTACATGGGGCATGGGCACCGCCTGTCACTCAGATGAAGGAGTAGAGGTGGTGGTGAGGGACGACCACGATGACGACGGACTCTGTAAAATGGTGGGTGGGTGAGAGGACAGGGGTTAGACTCAGGGACCAGGCCTTTCCTCCCGGCCAGGAGACTTGAGGTGCGGCTCCTGGTGTGGGAGAACTCACCTGTGTGTTCCTCTGAAAGCTCCCTGGGCCTGTGCCACGGCATGAGGGGCCCCGCTGCCGGCTGTGAAGGCCATGCTACAAGTGGGACTTTCCAGAGCGTGCAAGAAGGACTCTCCTGCTGGGCTGTTGCGTGGCCTGGACACTTGGAGCTGACAGGCTGGCCCTGTGGGTCTAACGCTTCTTTGTGCTGTAGCCCTGCCTGGGGGCTGGATCTTGTTACAGTCAGACTGTGGCTAGTGTGAGAGTTGGGCAGTGAGAGACGGAGCCGCGTCTTGTGCTGCTCAGCCAGATCGTCTCTGGAGGCACCATAGCCACCCGTTCCAGCTGTGCCAGGTCGGGTGGGCCTGGGGGCCTGGGCTGCCGTGGCCGAGCTGGAACTGCTGGGGGCTCTTATTCCCGGACCTGCCTGCTGCCGCTTGGGACTGGCTGTCTTCTTGCCTCTTCTTCCCTTCTTTGCCTCTTACCCCTTTTCTTCAAGGAGCTGAGGGTGAGATTTTAGGGGTGAATGTGGAGAGTGACAGACACTCATTTTGGAGGGCTGGACTGAGGCGCTCCCCAGTCTCAGGCTGGATCTCTGGGGACTCCAAGTTGAGTGTCCTGAGACTGAGGACTGTGGTATCACACAGATGTGGCC
>PVIR01005100.1:62033-74115 GCA_004026965.1 Petromus typicus | reverse complement strand
TCGCAGATGTCTGAGGCAGGAGAATTGCTGCAAGTTTGAGGGCAGCCTGCACTACACGGTAAGTTCAAAGCCAGCCTGAAGTATATACCCTAACTCAGAAAACTAGCCCCACTCACCCCCCCAAAATAGTCAAAACTCCCGATTTTATTCTCAGGGTGATGGAGATGTCATTATAGGGACTATTTTGGTTTGTTTCTTTTTTTTTTTTTTTTTTTTTGGACAGGTGTCTCGCATAGTCCAGGCTGGTCTGAAACTTGTAAGGTTCCTGCCCCAGGGGTAGGATTACAAGATTGTACCATGGTACCCTGCTCAGCAAGGGATTTGGGGAAAGGAACCACAGCGCCTCGTATTAAAGGATCGTTCTGGGGCTGATATGTAGCTCAGCATGAGAATGCTCGCCTGGCAGGTGTGAGTCCAGGGTTTGCTGGGTAGGGTTGACACAGGAATTTACCTCAGAGGTTGAGCATTTGCCCAGCGGGCAGAAAGCCCTGGGAAGACTCCCTAGAAGGAAAGTAGAAGGGGAGGACCAAGCCCCCCAACCCCCCACCCCACCCCCGGGCTGAGGACCTGAGATTCTGTTACAGGTCGCTAGTCTCTGAATATTTGCTGTCAGCTTTTGACACTCCTTGGCTCATAGCCTCGGGGCCCTGATCTCAGCCATCCTGAGCACATGGCTTCTCCCCATGTGCACGTGTGTCTGGTTTCTGCTCTGTACAAGGACACAGTCCTACTGTATTAGAGCAGGTCCTGATGACCTCATTGTAACTTGCTCCTCTGTGAAAAACCTCCAGTGTTTCCACATCAAGTCACATTCCCAGGTACTGGAAGCTAGGGTCTCAACATCTTTTGGAGAGAACAACTCAGCCCCTAACAGTGAAGAAACAGACAGCGAAACTTCTTGGCCTTGACCAGGGCCCTGTGCATGTGTGGTGGGAGTGGAAGCCACTCTAGAGTACACTGGAGAGAAAACAGAATGTAGAGACGAGTATGGCAACTCTTGAGAAATTCAACGGTGGTGCAGGAATTTGGAGGGGGCTTTATAAACAACTTGAATGTATACGATCTCTGTGAGACAGCAGAGATAGATTCTTTGAGTAAAAAGGAAGGCCTGGATCCAGGGGGTTTCATGACTTGAGATTGAAGGTGGAGTATATGACTTGGGCTGCAGGTGGGTTTGGCTCAGGAAAGATGAGAAGTTGGAAATTTGCATCTGTTTCTTCCATGAAGTTGCAGGTGGGAGCCTAAGCTGAGAATGTATTTTACAGGGGTGCTGGAAATCTGGAGGGGGAAGCACTGTGAAGTTCTCTCAGAGTGTGGGGGCAGCAGAGCTCCCCGGAAACTCACAGGACTGCCTAGGCTCACGGGTCAGTGATCACAGTGTGACTCGAGCCCCTCAGCTTGCATGGAGCAGGGGCGTGTGTTAGGCATCGGATGAGCGGGTAGTGCTGTTTAACTAGGTTGGAATTTGGCCAGAGAAGGAAGTAAGAGTAGGATGAAGGGGCAACAGAAAGAACAGTCTGGATTCTGATACCGGATCCAGGCAGGAAGTGAAGGAGGTGACCACAGATCACAGAAGATGGGGTCCTGGCACTGGTTTGTGGTTTGTGCTTCGGGAGCTGAATGGGGGACAGCAGGCATGAGGTGGAAAGATGGGAGGTGGCACTCGGAGTGTGGGACACTTGGAGATCAGGTTTTAGAAGCAGTGCCAACTCTGAAAAATAGTTAAAAGCTGTGTACTTTTTACCTCAGGTCTGGCAAAACTCTTAAAATAAACACAAAGAACCGAGGTTTTAATTATCTGCTGCCGAAGTGCCAGTCGGATCGGCAGTCCAGAGGTGCCTTGTCTTCACCAGCCTGCACACAGCCATGGCAACACATTGTTAGCTTGCAGTGCGGAGCTGCCCTCCCTGCACCCCTCCCAGAGGCAGGCTAGGGTGGCCGATCCATTCTTCTTCTACAAGTGAGACTGACAAGCAAAGCCACAAATTCTCAGTGCTGCAAATGCTTCACTGTTTTCCCTGTAGAACAGCTTTTTTCTCTTTTTTGAGACAGGGTCTTGCTGTGTAGTTCTGTGGCCTTGAACTCAGGGATCTTTCTGCCTCAGCCTCCCAAGGGCTGAGATTATTATATGTGTGTGCAACCATGCTTTGCATCTAAAACAACTTCTTAGCTAAGGGAGAATAAAAAGTATAGTCAGTAACTAGATAAGGATGAGGAAACCCATTCAAGAAAGCTTTAAGAAAGTGCCTTCAGAGGGCCCGAGGATTTAGCTCAGTGGTTCCAGCGCCTGCCTTGCAAGTGCAAGGGCCCTGGTTCAATCCCTGGTAACCACATACAATAATGTTGGGCATGGAGACTCACACCCAACAGCAGCCAGAACCACATACCACAGTGCCGGGTGTGGTGGCTCACGCCTGTAATCCCAGCACTTGGGAGGCAAAGGCAGGAAGATCGCTGTGAGTTCCAGGCTGAGCTCAGGGCCAGTCTGAAATACGTAAGTGAGATCCTGTCTCAAAAAAAAATTGATTTCAAAAAAAAGAAAAGAAATTGCCTTCAGGGGCATGTGGCGTCACTCAATGAAAAAGCTGTGTGGAATGTAAGAGCTTTGCCGTAAAGAAGCTACTATTATCCACCCCTTCTTTTCTTTTTTTGAGATGGGGGGGCCTAGGGATTGAACTCAGAACCTTGAGAGGCAGGTGTCAGAATCATTGAGCTAAATCCCCAGCCCAAGAAGCTGCTATTATTTTCAACTATTACTGTTCCATCCATTTTACAATTACTGTTGTTATTATTTGGTCTGGGGATTGAACCCAGGTGCTCACACATGTTAGGAAGACTCTATCATAGAGTTAAATTCCTAGTGATTTGATTGATTGATTTTCCTTTTGATATGAGATCTAGCTAAATTGCCTGGGCTGCTGGCCTTGTATTTTCAATTCTTCTGGTAAATCTCTTCTGTTTTGAAAAATAAATCTTCAGTTATTTAAAAATTTAGCATGGTGGCACATGTCTGTAAGACCAGCACTCCGGAGCCTGAGGCAGGAGGATTACTCTGATTTCAGGGCTAACCTAAACTACAAAAAAGAAAAATAAAAAGTCCTAAAAGTCTTTAGTGTTGTGGCTGTACTTCACATTAAAATAGTGAGACTCTCATCTCTAGCTGCTTTTACATTTAATTTCTTAGCAGATCACACACCAAGGATTCCATAGAAAGCTTCATTACACGCTCATGAGAAGATGAATGTGGAAAGGAAATGAGCCCAAATGACTGGTGCACACGTGTGATCCCCGGCATGGCAGGACTATGGATTTGACCCAGCCTGGATAATTCAGGGCATTTGTTTGAAAGCAAAATGGAAAGGCTTGGGATGCAGCTGAGTGGTAGAGCACTTGTCCAGCATGCATGGGTATATGTGTGTGAGGGGGGAAGCTTAGAATTTTGATGAAAACATGTCATACTTTTACCATAAGAACCCTCTGACATGGTTTCATAAGAGGAGCCTCAGAGCTGGGGCTGAGATAGGATCGCTATGAATTCAAGGCCAGCCCGGACTACATAGTGAGTTCCTGTCTTAAACAAACTGAAAAGCTTGGGTGATGCCTTAACCAGTGCGTCCAGTATTAGGATACAGCCCTCAAGGAGCTCAGTGAGTAAGTAGCAGGAGCCATTATTTACAAAGGTGCATAATAAAGTCCGGGAGAGCTCATGCGTTCAGACTGGGAAGGGCAGCACAGGCTTCAAGCCCACAGTGATATCTGAGCTGGATCTTGAAGCAAGAATATGTCAACAACTCGAAAAAATGAGGACTTTCCTGGACAAGAGTCAGCATGAGGAATGGTATGAAACCAGGAGCACTGAGCCCAGTGCTCTCAAGTATAACATGCATGAAGAGAAACACAGAGGCGGGGGAAGAGGCTGGAAGAGCATCGTAGGAGGACGGGCTGAATAGAGCCTTTATTCTGCAAGCTGTGGGAAGCAAGCAGAGACTGTGAAGCAGAATAGCACAGCTAATAGCTACTGTGCACACCCCTGCACTCCGTAGGCCTCGCACTGCATTAGGAACTTAGCTGCCCTCTCCAGCCCACTGACAGAGGAATTGCAGTGTTAGCCCCGCTGTACAATAAAAGGAACCAAGGCTGGGTGCGGCGGTGGGAGGCCAGTTTGAACTGCACAGTGAGGGCCTGTCTCGAAAAATCAACAGAAAGAAACTATGGCTTCCAGTACTTAATTTACATTCTTGAGTACCTTTTACTATGAACACTACTATTATTAATCTATTTTTCTAAAGTTTTAGGATTGAGAAAATACATATTTCTAGATATAGGTAGAAAGATAGGAAGGGATAAACACTACAAATTGAAGGCATGTTGGTTTCCTAGAAAAGTTTTCCCTGAACAGGTAGCCCAGTAGGAGCAGCTGGCTTCCCCTTAGGCCTCACAAGTTCTTTCTAGGGGTCAGGGATTTAGCTCAGTGGTACCTGCCTCATGAACACAACGTCCTGGGTTCGGTCTTCTGGAGAAAAAAAAAGGTATGTGTCCCTAGTTCTCATTAATTTTTACTCTCCTCGGTCCTTCTCATTTGACTTCTGAGCCACCGAATAAAATTATTTTAGCAGAAATGAGCAAATGAACACCAAACTCACAAGAATCAAACATAGCAACCGAAATTTCCAGCCATTTATTTTCCCAAAGGCTAATGGTCACCTGTGCTTCCCTCACTGGTTGTCTTACCCTGTGTCTCTGGTGACGCAATAAGTAAACATGAGTGGAACGTGCTGCCTGCTGGGAAAGGGGACTAACCTTTCTGTGACTTGAGTTCGCCCCCACCAATTAGTTTTATTAAGGGCGACACCACCAGAGTTGTTTTTCGTTTTGTTTTGTTCTGTTTTGTTTTAGTTTTTTGAGACAGGGTCTCGCTTTGTAGTTTAGGCTGACCCTGCCCTCACTACGTAGCCCAGGCTAGTCTTAAACTCTCAGCAGTCCTCCTGCCTCTGCCTCTGGAGTGCGGGGATTACAGGCAGGCGCCACAACGCCTGGCATTGCGATATGTGGTAGGGGGATCAAACTTGGGATCTTCAGGCAGAAGCCAGAATCACTGAGCTAAATCCCCGGCACCACCATGAGTTTTCATTTGTGTGGGTAAATATGTCAATCGATCTCCCAAAGACCTCAAACCTTGATCTCAGGCAACACTAAATACTAATTTGGAAATGCTAAGGCGGACGCCACAGGAATGCATAATTCATTTCTCCCTTGAGTTTTTCAGTCTATTCACTTGATAATTCTTGTTTTAGATGATTCTTGTTTCAATACAAAAATTAGTACAGCTTTACCCAGCTCGTATATTAAAGAACTCAGCTCGACGATCTACTTAGCACTCAACAATACTGCCAAGTAGATATATAAAACGAAAATAAAAGCGTACACGTTTCCGTTCGTATTCGGTCCCTAAAACGGCATGCAGCAACCCTCAAATTACCTTAAAACCCTCCCACCGCCCTAGGCCCTTACCTTTAACCCAGACTACAAAGGGTGAGGTTTCCTAGGAGACCGGCTGAATCTCGCGCATGCGCACAGCCTAGTTCTGGCTGATGCAACCTTCCGCGTGCAGGCGGCTCCACCGAGAGTAAGGAAGCCGACTGGGACATCTGGCAAACCAATCAGTGGCCACGCGGAAGAGGAGGAAAGACCCGCCCCCTGGGGCTATGCGAAATATGTTGGGCCGCGCCCGGCTGGGGGCGTAGTCTCTCGCCGTCCTTCATCTCATCCGGTAGCTCTGGAGTTGTCAAGCCTCGGCGCCTTCTCTGCGGCCATTTTGGACTTCGCTTCCACCCTCACCCGCCCGTCTATCCAGTCTTTCTGGCCTCGCGCTGTTCTGGGCCTTATAACCGTCAGTATCCCTGGAAAGTGGCCGCTGCTGTAGCCCGAGGACTCCTGTAAATGTTGGAGAAATCTCTCGTGTACTAGGACGCTCCTCTTCCAAGATGGCTCTCACGTCAGCCGGCAATTCCTGTGTCAATTTCTTGGTTTCGTGGTCTGCCGCTCGTTGCCGACACCGCTGCCGTGTGTGGATGTCCTGCAAGCGCAGGGATCTTCTTGGAGCAACAACTCCGCCTCAGGGTAAGGCCAAGACTGTGTAGGCCTCCCTCTCCGAGTCCAGTGAGGCCCGCCCGAGAGACCGCCGAGGAGCCAGAGATGGAGCCAGGGGGACAGGATTCCCGGAAAGGTGCCGCCCATCTGGCAGGCCCCTGGTTCCGGCCGCCTTTTTCCTTCCCTTGGCGTTGGCGAGCGGGCGCCTCTAAGTTCGCGACGCGTCCTGTGTCGGAGAACGGTGGGAACCCGCCCCTGCTTTCTTCTGCCCAGCGTGAGGCTCGGACCAACTCCTGGACGAAGCTGCTTTCCCAGCTTATCGCCTTGCTCCCTAGTTTGCTCCAGAAGCTGTTCATGTGGAGCCAGCTTTTCGGTGGCTTGATTCCGACCAGATGGCTCGATTTTGTCGGAGGCTACAACATGTTGAGAGTCCTGAGGGGACGGGAGGAAGTAGCCGCCCCCACTACGCAGAAAAAGTCCTTGAGTTTGCTCCAACTGGACCTTACGGACGGCTCAGTCATCAGCCCCTTTGAATGGCTAGAGGAGGGGGTCCCCTGGCAGTGCTCTTCCTCTGACCTAGGGTTGGGGCACAAAGCCAAGAGAAGGGCTTTGTACCCCTCAGCGGATGCTTTTTTCCTGGAACAGCAGGTGTGGGGCGTAAAGTTGTTGCCCAGAGGCCTTCAAGCCCGTCTGTTCTGTGACCGAGAAGTTGGCTCTGCTCCCTCTGGCTCTCCAAACGTTGAGCGCCTGAGCAATTTCAACGTAGTCTCCTATTTGCTGCACCCCTCGTACCTGGATTGCCTTTCGGGGCTAGAGCTCAGCTGTACGAACAGCACCGAAAGGGGCGAGCTAGTTGATTTCCAGACACTAACCCCAGAGAGCAGCTGTCTTTCTGAGAACCTCTGTCATTCGCAGCCTCTTTCTGCAGAAATTTCTGCCACTTCATGGCAGGAATATCCACCTCTTTCCAGAGAAGGCCTCCCCGAAATCCACCATGTTCGTATGAAACGGCTGGAATTCCTTCAGCAGACTGTCAAAGGGCAAGAATTACCCACGCCTGACCAAGACAATGGCTACCATAGCCTGGAGGAGGAGCACTGTCTTCTCCGGGTGGACGTGAGACACTGTGCAGGTACTCCAACACAGGCTGTTCCTCTACCTGGAGCCATTCCTGGAGGCAGCCAGGAGCCAGGTGATGAAAAAATAGAGTTGCTGACTGAGGAGGTTCCACTTGCTCTGGAAAAACAAGGCTCTTCAGGAAGCTTTCCATCTGTTGAGGTACCTGTGGAAGAAGAGCCTGGGGAGGACCAAACCAGTATAGCTGACTCCTCTGACATAGAAGATGACCTTCCCCTTGCTACCAGACCAGCTTGTGCTAACAAATTGATAGATTTCATTTTGGGAGGTGCCTCCAGTGATCTGGAAACAGATTCAGATTCAGAAAGTGAAGGTTGGGACGAGGAAGCTGAGGATGATGGTTTTGATAGTGATAACTCATTGTCAGAATCAGATCTTGAACAAGACTCTGAAGAACTTCACCTGTGGAATTCTTTCTGCAGTGTAGATCCTTATAATCCCCAAAACTTTACAGCAACAATTCAGACTGCTCCCAGAATTGGTGCTGGAGAAGCTTCTGATTCAGGGAAGGATTTGTCTGACAAGTCTGATCTAGAGAATTCTTCCCAGGCTGAAGTCTTTCTTGAAACTCCTGACTGGGATTTGGAGGAGGAAGATGACTGGGAATCCAGTGCAGAGGAGGCAGAGAGTCTCAAGCTGTGGAACTCTTTCTGTAATTCTGATGACCCATACAACCTTTTAAATTTTAAGGCTCCCTTTCAAACATCAGGAAAAAGACCACCTGAGTCCTTGGTGGCTATTTCCGAATGTGATGGCTTACTTTCTGGTAAGATACAGCTGTTGGGGCGCCAAGAAGGTGAATGTCCAGACTTGCTACAGCATGAGATTGTCTCTGTAGAAAAACATACACTTGTCAAAAGAAAAAAGGTTGGTTTCTTTTCTTTTAATGTGGTAATTTGCTCTGTGTTGATGGAGTTAGGTATACCAGCGTGACTTTGTTGGAGGTGTAGTTGTCACATTTTTGAGGAAAGCCTCTAGTGTCATATGTGGATTGAGAACTATTTAAATGACCCTTTCTTCTCCAAGGAAGATGCCAATGTATAGATCTTAGCAGGAAGGTGCCATTTTCTTTTTTTTTGAGACAGGGTCTCACTTTTGTAGTTCAGACTGGCCCTGAGCTCAGCTTTGAACTCACAGTAATCCTCCTGCCTTTCCCTCCCAAGTGCTGGTATTACAGGCTTGAGTCACCACACCCGGCCCTGTGGTATGTGATTCTGATTGCTGGTGGGCATGAGTCTCCACTCACCGGGTTGTATGTGGTTACCAGGATCAAACCGGGCCCTTGCACTTGCAAGGCAGGTGCTGGAGCTACTGAGCTAAATCACTGGCTGAAAGGTGAAGGTGCCATTTTCATTTGGGTTGGTAGCTCTGAGTTGTTTCAGCTTTCTTTTCTTTTTGGAGTTAGGGTCTCACTTTGTAGAGTAATTAGATTATTTGGCCTGGAACTCACTATGTAGTTCAGGCCAGCCTCGAACTCACAGCATTCCTCTTCCCTCTGCCTCCCAAGAGCTGAGATTACAGGCGTGAGCCCCCACGCCCGACAGTGTGATAGATGGTTACTGGGGATCGAACTCAGGACCTTGCACTTGCCAGGCAGATGCCTGAACCAGTGAGCCAAATCCCTGGCCCTCAGCTTCTCTTTTTCTAGAGAACAAAAATATCAATCTTGTATTTGTGACTTAATATTTCTAAAGCTGGGGAAGGGTTTACTATAGTCATAAAGTTTTAAAATGGTTACTTGCAAATACTCAATCTTATATTTGCCTGACAACTGTTTTTATTCCTGTCCTCTGGAACTCCAAGGGATATTATTATATCATATAGCAAGTTATGGTTGTTTGTGACATAGCAAAATATTTTGACTTGGTTTTGAGTGACAGTTAATACAGAAAATGGTGTTTCTTTTTTGTTTTTGGTTTTATTTTTTAAGGCAAGGTCTCGCTTTTATACTTTAGGCTGGCCCTGAATTCACTAGCCTCAAACTTGCAGCAGTTCTTCCTCTTGTCTGTTGAGTGCTGGGATTACAGACATGAGCCACCATGCCCAGCCTGGTGTTTCCTTTTTTTAAAGAAATACTAGTTACTGTGGCTAGTTACAGGTTAATGAAAGTAAAAATGGTGATCATTTACTTGGTTTACATGAGTAGGTGCTTCCTCTTCTGAAACTAATCTTAAAACCTTATGGAGTATTTTATTTTCATTATATTGTCAGCTTCACCTTATTGTGAAAGTCTTTCAAATTGGTCTTTACTCAGTTGAAGTTATTAATTGAAAATAAATCTTCCAGATACAAATGGGTCCAAGTTTTGTAGAGGGAGTTTCTTTAGTTTTCTCTGTCTTCGTTTGGAAAAACAGTGGTGGGTGAATTAGTACTGAATTATTCCTCTGCAGCATGAGGGAGATGTAAGTTCACAATACAAGAATCTGCTGGCTTCAGATGACCAGTTTTAATACTTTGGAAGTATTCCTGGGGTAGAAAATGTTTTACAGTAGTTGTAATAAGACATGAGTCCTAATCTGTCGCATTACAAATTAAATTTTAGTTCATTCTTCATACAAGATATGATGAAAGAAAATATTGTTCTTTTTAGGGGCCCTTTAAGCAGGTAGGTGAGAACCTAAAAGGAGCAGTGGATGAGCACTTGGCATCTGGAGACCTGTGCTTTGTACTGCTGAGTGGTTAGGACCACGAGACTGAGCATACCACTAGACTTAAGAAGTTGCTGGACTCTCATGGCTTCCATTCAGTCATTTATCTGATGAGATAGTATTGTATGATTTATTGTGGGCTTTATTTGTGTCTAGCGCTGAGGTACATCCTCAGCCCAAAGTTACTGTGATTTAGTTTACAGTTAATGCAAATGAAAGGGGTAAATATAACCATAATTCATTGTCTTCTGTTTGAATGACTCAAGCCAGTCTTGTGTCTCATTTTTGCTTATTGAGTACAATGAAATGATTGGAGAGGGTGCAAGCCTATTGATTAAACTAGAGGAAAACTTAGCAAAGATGATGTGTGCCTGAATTATTTGACAGGCTTTAACTACCTGCTATTCTTCAGTTATGTGGGGAAGTGGGTAGTGCCTAATTTTTAGAGTGAGATCTTCAAATCTAAGAGCTTAAAATTCTTCGTACCATGGCAAAATAGTGCAGATTGTAGAGCCAGACACAGAGTGTTTGAATCCTGATTCTATCTCTTATATTCTGTGTGATTTTGGATATGTCAATCTTTCAGTACATTGAGGATAATAGTCTGTGTATCTTACAGATTTGATGTAAGGATTAAATGAGATAAAATTTTTAAAGTTCTTTGAAAAGAGCCTGGCATGTGGTAAATACTACATAAATATTATTTATTTTAGTGACATAGTGAATGGGTAAGGACTAGAATGCAATATCTTGTAAGGTGTTACATCCTATTAATTGTCCTCAGGGGTATTCCTTGGCCTGATGTAAAGGGAATGAAAGTTAGTAGGGCCTCAGTGGGGTTTGCTGATGTAACTGTTAAACACAGTTTAAAGCAATTCTATACTTTTCAAGTTTAATAGGTTAGTTTATCATTTTTACTAAAAATTAAGTGGAGAATAAGTCAGAGTTACTAGTAACAAGTAGGTATTGTTACTCATTGTTACTCATTACATGGCATCTTGTATAATATTCACAATTTCATACACAGGTTGAGCATCTCTAGTAGAAAATTCAAAATCTGAACTCTGAGTGCCAGCATGATACTCAAAAATGTTTGGATTTTGGAACATTTTGGATATCAGATTTTTAGATTACAGATGCTCAACCTATAAAGTCTATGAAAATATGCCAAATTCCACAACACTTGAAATCTGGTCCCAAGTGTTTCAGGTAAGGGATACTCAACCTATATGTATAATGACAGTGTGTTGAATACAAAGCTTTCAAATTTAAACTTTGGTCTCCTGTAACTTGTGACACAGCCTTAAAGGTACTTTACTTTATGAACTGACTTTCTCTTACATTCTCATTATAGAAGTAATAATGTAAAAACCAATGATTCAAAAATTGGAAAGCACTGGACTGGGGATATAGCTCAGTGGTTCCGGTGCCTGTCTTGCAAGCGCAAGGACCTGGTTAGGTCCTCAGTAACCACATAACAATACTGGGTGTGGAGACTCACCCCAGCAGCAATCAGTACCACATACCACAGTGCCAGGCGTGGTGGCTCACACCTGTAATCCCAGCACTTGGGAGGCAGAGGCAAGAGGATTGCTGTGATGTGAGTTTGAGGCTGAGCTCAGGGCCAGCCTGAACCACAAAGCGAGACCCTGTCTCAAAAAAAAAAAAAAAAAAAATTGGAAAGCGCTGAAAAGTACAAATTTTTTTCAAGGAAAAGGAAGAGTAGAAATGAAAAGTATTGTTCAGGTCTTTACTTCATAAAAACATTGACTTCCAGGGATATAGTGGTTATTTTCTGAAATATGGTCATTTTGGGGGAAAGTATAATAGAACTGTATTTCCCTAAGAATTAAAAGTATAGAAGTAAAGCATGACCTTGCATTTGTGAGGCAGGCATAGCACCTCTCAGTTAAATCCTCAGCCCTGTAGCAGGTTTTAACAGTAAAAAACTTTTTTGTGGGCTGGGGATTTAGCTCAGTGGTTTCAGCATCTGCCTTGCAAGCACAAGGTCCTGAGTTCAATCCCCCGTAACCACATACCACAGCGCCAGGCAGCTCACATATGTAATCCCAGCATTCAGGAGCCAGAGGCAGGTTTGCTGTGAGTTCAAGGCTAGGCTGGGCTACCTAGTGAGCTCTGGGCCAGCCTTAACTCAAAAGTGAGACCCTGTCTCAAAAGCAAAACAATGACAACAAAAATACTTTTTT
>PVIR01005100.1:35031-61933 GCA_004026965.1 Petromus typicus | reverse complement strand
AAGAATTTATAGCATAATGATCTGTTCACCTCAATGGAAATTGTAAAATCTTAGAAAGTTATTAAAATTAGTTTTTGTCTTTGTAGGTAACCTTCCTTGAAGAAGTTACTGAGTATTATGTAAGTGGTGATGAGGATCGCAAAGGACCATGGGAAGAATTTGCAAGGGATGCATGCAGGTTCCGGAAACGAATTCAAGAAACAGAAGATGCTATTGGATATTGCTTGACATTTGAGCACAGACAAAGAATGTTTAATAGACTTCAGGAAAGATGCTTCAAAGAACTTAATGCTTCCCAAGAATGTTGAATTGACAGCCTGTCACCCTAGCATACACTACCTCTTTCTTGAGAGGTTTCTTTTAAAGATGAATATTGGCAGCTGTCCTTTGACTTTTTTATTAGAAGAAACTTAGCCTGAATCCAGCAATCTAACTAGTTTAATATTTTTTGGTAACATATCCCAGATAGAAACTACAGATTTCAAGCCAGCCCTGACAATGAAGGATGTCTTTTAATTTCCTCTTGTTTGATTTAGATTTTTTAAATTTTTATTTATTTATTTTTTTTCTGGTACCGGTGATTGAACTCAGGACCTTGCTTTCGCAAGGCAGGCACAGTACCACTGAGCTAAATCACCAGCCCAGATGTGTTTTTAAATGTCTTTTCCTTGACTGAGATGAAAAGGGGACCTTTTGAGTTGTTAGCACTTTCAAAATTTATTTTCTTGGGAACAATATTTATAGGGCCTAGGGCCCATTTTCAGTTCCATTTTTTTTTTTTTTTTAATTTTTTAGTATATTTTTTTATGGTACTGGGGATGGAACTTGGTTGGGACTTTTTGTGTCTCAGGTAGGCACAGTGCCACTGAGCTATATCCCTGGCCCATTCAGGTCCAATTTAAATTGTGTATTTTTGTGTAAAAATTTGGCTCCTTTTTTTCCCACCTAACATACTAAAATTAGTTGATTTTTTGTTTGTTTTTCCGTATGTTTTTATTTCAGTGATTTAGCCTGTCCACCTTGACGCTAAAGATATAATCATGTATATGTTACCAACTTAAAGTATATTGTCTGGTGTCCCCTTTTAAGGTTGATTTTTGTTGGACATGTATGGTGAGTTTCTTTTTCTACATTAAGTTCTCCTTCGATATCTGAGGCCTGCCACAACATACATATGTGCAGTGTGCTCTGGGAGTTTGCAGAAGCTGCATCTTTCTGCCAAATTTTAAATAGCAAATATATTTGATTTCTATATAAATGTTCTTTTGGAGAAGGTTCTCAACATTATTGTAGTTCCTGAGTGAATGTAGCTTTTGTATCATTCAATGGGCAGAAGTTGTAAAACACTCTAGAAGAGGTAATAATTGTATCATTTGTTTTTTTATACTTAAAAGCTTAAAATTTTCCGAAGAGGAAGATAGGAGACATGTCGGAGTAATTTGGTTTTGTTGTATGTGTGCAACAGAAAACCAGTATTATTAATGTGCTTCAGCACTGTCACTTTTAAAAACCTTTTGGGTGACACTGTAAATGTGGAACTGGGCAGTTCTGGATTTTCAAGATTGAAATGTAAAATACTAATTTCAGTTAATGTCCAGGTTTATTGTGTTCTACTATTTTAACAATGACAGAAGGAATGACAAGGCTCATACTTTCAGGAAATGGGAAACTAGATTTAACAACTCAACAGTCTTAATATCTTTAGCCCAAAGTTTACTTTGAATTGAAGTCTTAGCATTAACTGGTTGAGCTTGGTTTGTGTGCTTCTTGAGTCAAGAGGTGCTTCAAGTCAAGAGGTTCAGTATCAACTTATCTTTCTGTGTAAAAATGTTTTCTTACTGATTCAGTTTCACATGGTGTGTATCTCTTAGGCTGAGGGAATGTTAGCCCATTCTTGAATGGTCTGTTTTTCCTCCATGTGCCTCCTGCCACAGGCCAGGGGAAGCATTAGAGTTTATGACTGTTTAGTTTTGAACTTATTTCAGTGTGAGGACACTGTTTCATCTGATGTGCTGGCAGGTTACTACCTCAGTTTAATCTCCCTGGTCATTGTTTTGTTTGGTCTGCTCTAAGAGCTGCTTCCAGTGTGAGGTGCATTCATTGCTACACACACTTGAGAGTGCAGCACCAGAACAATTTGTCGGAGTTCTGCAGAGCCCCTCTTCTGTGTGTTTCGTGCAGCTCCACTTCCGGCCTCTTAGAGACTGCACGTCCAGAGTGCTTTATGCTGGGAAACAGTCCAGGTCCCCATGCCAGCTGTGTCTTTGGAAAGCAGATGCCGTTTGCCTTGCAGAAAGCTGTGTGACTAACTATTCAGAGGGATTCTTTTCAAAAGAGCAGGAAGCATGTTGCTTTGTTTCAGAGACTTAAGTTAGATTTTTTTTGTTCCTGAAATCCAGCACCTCTGCATATTGCAAAATCATGGGGCATCTTTATATTCGCTGGACTTTGGAAAATTGTTCCCTTGAGAATCCACCCTCACAACCTAATGAGTAAAACCTTGCTTAGGAATTCCCCTCTGTGGTACCCTCCTGTGGAAGCAGTCTCACAGTGATGAGGACAGAGGGAGCCTTTACCGTGGGTCTGAAGGGAAGACATTTATGTCACTGTTGTCCCAACTCTATAAACGTTCAAGTGACATCCACCCCTTAGCCCGCAGCCCCTGCCAGTCATTAAGAGAAAATCCTCGAAGGCTCTAAGTAAATCCTTCATACAGTTAGTCTTTAATGGTGCTTTTGAGTGTCCATGTAGCAGGGGGAAGGGGTGTACACAGGTGAGATTTGCACTTCTGAGGGCTGAAATGCGAACACACCTCTTCCTCTGTAACTTGAAATCACAATTACCAGATTTTATTTTTTATAATTTAAGAAAGGTGAAGTAAGGTGAATACAAACTTTAAATCGACCTCTTCAAAGCAGTTGGGATTTTATAGCTAAAATTCTATTTGTGTAAATAATTTAACTAATCTGTAAATTGTAATAAATATATTTGCAATTATTAAGTGTTACATGATATTTTGGTTCTAGTTTCCATTCTAGGTTTTATAGCAGTTTACTTTGGTCTTGGAATTACAGTGCAAGACTTGGCAAAAGACGTCATTTTTGACTTAATTTTAGGGAGTGCTGGACACAGTCTGTCACCTATAAACTACTTCAGCTAATAAGAGGAGACTGGTAAGGAGATAAAAAGATAATTGCAGATCATATTTTAGTAATAAAGAGAGCTTGGGCAGGCCTGGTGGCATACAACTATAATCCTAGCACTTGAGAAACTGAGGCAAGAGGATCAGCCAGCCTGGATTACAGAGTTGAGACCCCGTCTCAAGAAAAAAAAAAGAAGAAAAATTTAGGTTATTGCAAGCCTATTAATGGGATTAAGGAGTAATAGATTTTTTTTTTTTTTTTTTTTGAGACAGGGTCTGGCTTTGCAGTTCAGGCTGGCCCTGAGCTCACTGTGTAGCCCAGGTGATCCTCGAACTCAGCAATCCTCCTGCCTTGGCCTCCAAAGTGCTGGGATTATAGGTGTGAGCCATCACACTGTAGTATGTAATACTGATTGCTGGTGTGCATGAGTCACCATACTTGGTACTGTTGTATGTGGTTACCAGGGTTTAAACTATGGACAGTCAGGCACTAGAACCACCAAGCTCTTGTGTGTGTGTGTGTGTGTGTGTTTTAAGTTTTTTGAGACAGGGTCTTGCTTTGTGGTCCAGGCTAGTCCTGAACTTAGCCTCAACTCAGCAAGCCTCCTGCCTCTGCCTCCCAAGGGGGATTACAGATATGAGTCATCACGCCCAATATTGTGATATGTAATACTGATTGCTGATAGGCATGAGTCACTATGCCCAGCATTGTTGTATGTGGTTACTCAGGATCAAACCCTGGCCCTTACACTTACAAGGGAGATGCCAGAACCACTGAGCTAAATTCTCAGCCCCTTTTTGTGTTTTTCAACCTGGTGCTTCTTGAGTCAAGAGGCTCAGTATCAAATTATCTTTCTGTGTAAAAATGTTTTCTTACTGAACCAGCCTCTAAGCCTCTTGGGTGAAGATGTCTCTGAATAGACTGAAGCTTGGCAGAGTCCAGTACTACCATCTGTTGTGTGCACACGTACATACAGATGTTTTTGTAATTCTTCAGTACACATCCATTTCAGCTTTTTAGAATCTTTCTGTGCTGGTATCTAGGACTCTTCACTGCAGGCTGCACTCATCTGTAGTCTTGAAGTAGGAAGATCACTGCTCGAGGCCAGGCTGGGTTACACACCGAGAATCCAGCTCAGGTTCTTTACTCTTGAAATTAGTCTGCCCTGCTGGATTTGCTCCAGTGAGACTTAAGTTCCTGTCGCTCAGCTGTGACTTCAGTATACAAAGGCAGCACAGTATGGAGATCTCCATGAGTGAGACAATTAGATCTTATCTAACCCTGCTCCGTGGAGGACTCATCAAGCAAGACCTGAGGTGCTTTGGTTAATGTGTTCCAGCTGGCAGGGCAGTGTGCACAGGTGGAGGGGCTGTCGGGGGCGCCTCACATACTAATATCTGCAATTTGAGTTACGTCAGTGTCTTGCCGCTGGTGGACTCATCTCACGAGGGAGAGGCAGGGTGGTGGGAAGTGGGTTGCTGGGCCCATGGGGGTGGATCCCAGAGATGCATTGAGACTGGCAGTCTCTTTGCCATTAAGGTCTAGAAACCTGACCTATACCAGAAGCGCTGAGGCACGTTTTCAGGGTTTTTCTTTTTGGTGTCTCCTTCCTTCATCTCAGTACTATTCTCCAATTTCCTCCTGCTTTTATTTACTACCTTTTTAAAAACTTGTTTTGTGGGAATGGTGATCAAACTCAAGCCTTCTTCATAGTAAGCTACATACTTGGCCCTTTTTAAATTTTCAAATTTTTTTAAGAGGAAAAATTTTTTGAGCAATAGCTTTGGCTGAGAGGGACAGAATGGGGACCTGAAAGTGGGTGCCCACCCCCCCTGCTTTTCAAGGGTCTTTTATAGGACAAACCCATGAGGGGAGGTGGGCTCGAGGTGGGACAAAACTATAGTCAACTAGTAAGATTACAAGTACATTGCTTTGGTAATATTGATTCAATGAGAAATTACAAGGTGGACAAAACTAATCAAGATTATGACAGGTATAGTCACTTAGGTAATATTGATTAAGTGGGGATCCACTGGGAAAGCAAGTCACATAGCAAGTGTACAAAGATTTTCAGTCAGGGATCTTTCCTGGACAGCGTGGGTTAAAATTGTGATCCTCGACCCAAGTGATTGATACTATTTAGAATATCAATCTGCTATTTAGCCTGTGTGGTAGTTTCCTTTTATAATGCTGGCCTTCAATGAATGTGTCCTGATTGTTTTTTATATTGGCTCCTTGACTGTCCTCCTGTTGGCTTTTTGAGGGCCAGCTGTGTCTAACTGCCTATAAGATACCTAACTTTTTATAATATTCCTCATTCTGGAGAAGTACTCAGCTGCCGTGAGTGAGCAGGGGGCAAAAACCCTTTTAGCTGCTGGCCAAGAAGAGTCAGAGTTGCATTTGGCAGTAAGAGTTACTGCTCTGCCGGGTCTATCTAACGGCCCTTGATAGGCTCCAGCCTTGTCATCCTGGTTAGGTGTGCATATAGTTTTGGGTCTGGAGGGGACAAAAAGTGGTTAAAATGAATATGCAGGCCAAATATGGTCTGCAGGATTGCTATGAATGTAGCCAACAAGTGTTTCCCTCAGGAGGAACTATTAATAGCTTCTCACAAAGAGGAGAAGGTCCACAGGACTTCAGAATCTGACACAAAAGTTGTATCATAGTTCAGTTGTGAGCTGTGTACAGAGTTGATCCGGGGGGCCGGGGATTTAGGTCAGTGATGCCACCAGTCTGCCTGGAAAGTTCAAGGTCCTGAGTTTGATTCGGGGTTTCACAAATAAAAGTCCACCTGGTGGATCCCCAGAAAAGAACATTTGTTCATTTGTATGGGAGGAGTTTGGCAGCCTCTTTTGGCTCTTAAGATTTTTATTGATGAAGGTTATTTATAAATCTGATATTTTGTCAGTCTCTCCAATTTTAGTAGAGATGTATGATTGGGCAGAAAAAGTTCTCTCCTGTCTTGGATCTTTTGTTAGCGTTAGCCTTCAAAGGTCGGGGCCAAGATTTTAACTGTTCTTTCTTTCTTTTTTTTTTTTCCCCAGTACCAGGTATCAAACTCGCCCTTATGTTTACAATACCACTTGAGCTAAATCTTTGGCCCCTATTAGCTGTTCTTTTTAGCCCAGCTACCTTTCTGGTTTTGGTCTCCAAACAACCAATGTGGTTTTAGTAGTTGAATTCTTCCACACAGTGATCTCACTGCAGCCTCCAAAATGGTAAAGGGAAGAGATGCAGCTCCCAAGCTAGCGTGACATTTGCAGTACAAGTTTGTGATCTCTAAAATCAAAGAATGAATTCTAGGAACAATGGAGGTTAACGGTTGGAAAAGTTAGGTCTGGGGCTGTAGCTCAGTGGTGCTGCGCCTGCCTGGCAAGCACAGGATACCCAGTGCCACAAAAAGAAAAAAAAAAAAAAAGAAAACATTTATTGAGAAATAGCTTCTGCTAAGAGAAACAGGAGGACCCAAAAGGGGGTTGCTCCTAAATTTTTAAGTATTTGAGATCATCTCGACCAATTCCTAAGACTGGGCTTAAACATGGAATCCTTCTGCCTCAGCCTCACAGAGTGCTGGAATTACAGGATGCACCACTGTACCCAGGTTTGGTAAGTATATCATTTTCACTGCAGTTTTATGGAACCTTACCTAGATCCAGGAAGATGAAGACTTCGAGGGTGTAACTGCAGAGATACTGACCAACAAGAAGCACAGAGTTCTGAACTCTCGAGAACGTAACCCACCAGATTGTTGTCTGCACTTTGAGACTGATTAACTTTCAGAGACGTCCCAACGATATTCCAGGTCAAAGAAACTTGACAGTTAAAGTGGATGATGCTATAGAGTAGGTACATCTCTGGAAGGTACCAGTGTACGCAGGCTTCTTGAACAAAACTCCAGTTACACAGGAAATACTACAATGAATTAACAACTGAGATCTCATTAAAAAGCTTTTGCACAGCAAAAGAAATCAACAACAGAATGAAGAGACAACCAATAGAGTTTATATTTTTTTTTCCAGAACAAAGGATTGAATTTAGGACCTTGCACTTGCCAGACAATCAGCGACACTATTGAGCTACATTCCCAGCCCTGGAAAAAATTTTGCCAGCTGTTCCTCAGATAAGAGACTGGTATCTTGTATATATGAAGAACTGAAAAAAAGAAACCCTCAATTTTTTTTTTTTGAGACAGGGTCTCGCTTTGTAGTTCAGGCTGGCCCTGAACTCATATGTAGCCCAGGCTAGCATTGAACTCACAGCAGTCCTCCTGCCTCTGCCTCCTAAATGCTGGGATTACAAGCTTGAGCCACCACACCCAGCATTGTGGGGGTTGAACTCTGGATGTTGTGCTTACTATGTAGACACCAGAACCACTGAGCTAAATCTGCGGCCTGAAACCTTTCAATTTCAAGACACAATCCACAAGTGGGCATCTAGATGAATACATACTTCTCAAATGAAGAAGTACAAATAGAAAAAAAAAATTATGAAAAAATGTTCAACATCATTGGTCACTCGAAAAATGAAAATTAAAACAATGCTGAGATTCCATCTCACTCCAGAAATAATGGCTGTTATCAAGAAATCAACCAGGGACCGGGGATATAGCTCAGTGGTTCCGGCACCTGTCTTGCAAGCGCAAGGGCCTGGGTTTGATTCCCGGTAACCACATAACAATACTGGGCGTGGAGACTCACCCCAGCAGCAATCAGTACCACATACCACAGTGCCAGGCGTGGTGGCTCACGTCTGTAATCCCAGCACTCGGGAGGCAGAGGCAGGAGGATTGCTGTAATGTGAGTTGGAGGCTGAGCTCAGGGCCAGCCTGAACCACAAAGCAAGACCCTGTCTCAAAAAACCTTAAAAAAAAAAAAAAAAAGAAATCAACCAGTAAATGCTGCTGGGGAGGAAAGAAGGAACACTTCTCCAGTATTGGTGGAAGTGTAGACTGGTACAACCACTGTGGAGATTCCCCAAAAATCTAGGACTAGAGGTTTCAATTTGACTGATCTCTTCCGTCTTTGGCACAGTGGACCTTTGTGAGTGTCCCTCTTGTAAAGGAACTCGATCAGTTCCCAAGGGGTGGTTATAATTAAGTCAATACAGCTGAGATCTGGATAGTTGCTGTATATATACACAGTGTAAATAATGAAGCAGATGGATCCTCCATTCATATGTCAGGCTGGTCATAATTTGAGGGTCCACTGTATCTTCTCAAAGGAATGAAATGCATCATACCACAGGACATATACACACCCATGTTTATAGTGGCAATCTGTTGTAGCTAAATCTTGGAAATGCTCATCAATCATTGAATAGATAAAGACGTAAAGATGCTTTTAATACAACGGAGTAATACTCTTCCACAAAGAAGGATAAGCTTGAGTCATTTCTAGCTAAATGGATATACCTTGAGACCATACTCGAGGGAAATAAGTCAGACATACATGTTTAAATACCGTGTTCTCTGGTATGAGAAACTAAAAGTCTCAAGAAGGACCAAAATGTATAATAGATATTGGGCAATGGGAAGAAAATGTTCAAATGAGAAGGGGAGCAAGGGAGGGTGGGGAAGATAGGAATGGACAAGGGAAAATGGAAGGAAGCAGTGGAAACAATGCTTCTGTAAGTCAGAAGAGGGACTGGAGGAGCTCTCGGGAGGTTGAGGCAGAAGGATTGCCTTGAGTTCAAGGTCATCCTGGGCTATGCAGTTGGAGGCCAGCCTGAACTAAATACAAGATCCTGTCTCAGGAAACCAAAGAGCTGGGCAGGGAATGGGAATAAAGAGAAAGCACATCATGTATAGGAACAAATTTCCTATGATGAATGTGATCATTATGTATATCTGAAATACACCCTGAGGGCACCGTGAGCTTTCTCCACTGCCTGCCGTCTGCAGGGCGTACTGCTTTTCTTTAATAACCTTGCAACTTTAAAAAGAAAGTGGATCCTGCTGCTTTGTGAGGCCTTTTCCTAGTGGGGCTCATATCTTGGCTCCGAAGGCACACACCACAATCTCAAAAGGGTTTTGAAAAATGCCCATGGAAATCCATGTTTTGAAATGGTTGTTTTTAAAAACATTTCAGGGCCGGGGAGTTAGCTCAGTGGTTCCAGCGCCTGTCTCGCAAGCGCAAGGGCCTGGGTTCAATTCCCCGGTAACCACAAAACGATACTGGGTGTGGAGACCCACAGCCAGCAGCAACCAGTACCACATACCATAGTGCCGGGCGTGGTGGCTCACGCCTGTAATCCCAGCACTCGGGAGGCAGAGGCAGGAGGATTGTGATGTGAGTTTGAGGCTGAGCTCACGGCCAGCCTGAACCACAAAGCGAGACCCTGTCTCAAAAAAAAAAAAAAAAAAAACTAAAAAAAAAAATTTCATCACCAGTGGACCGACTCCTCTCGGATCTCAAATATCCCCTGCAAGAGACTAAGTCCTGTTGGCCTGCCTGCCTTTCACGTGACCCTACAGTCACCCTCCTCTGACCTCAGCTCAACATTTGTGGCTGCTTCTCGGCCACCCCCCCTAGCCCCTCGGCGAAGGCCATGAAGAGCTAGCTAGGAACAGGGTTGAGCAGGGATGCGGGGACTCACAATTCAAAGAACCTTAGAGAAAAGCTACAGCAAGTGCTAACTACATTTGTAGGATGTAATTACAAATCTCAATGTGGTTGGGGAGATAACATCAATTAACTCGAGTGTCATTAATAAGGGACGTGCTGACTTATGCATTTGACGTGTGAGAAACCCAGCTAAGGCTTTTCTCTTCTAGAATTAGTATAATGTCTGAAATATTCTTCCCACCAAACTGGGCGTTCAGGTTCTAGTCCTTTCCGGCAGATTGTTTTGGGGTTCCCAGTTACGCTCCCTTGAGTCCACCAGATGGCGCTACTCTCCACGCTGGAGTCTCCCAGGCAGTTGTGGGTCACCGGGAAGCAGGTGGCCACTGCGCGCTGGGAGGTCCTTCCCTCGATGCATGAGCAAGCAGGAAAGCCGCCCGGCCCTTTCCCACCTTGCCTGGCCCACTGTGACGCTGCCCTTTTGTGGCAGCTACCCCAGGGTGGGGTCTGTTCCTCATGGGAGAACCAAGGCCTGGATTTGAAGGGGAACACACGGAGGGGTCTTCCCCAGGGACGCGGGGAGAAAGTAAGCAGCAAAGTGATCCAGGAGGTCACAGGGGCCGAGGCCGATCATCCGGTGTTTTCGGGGTTCGTGTTTGTGGTCCTGCGCCTCAGGCGATCCTGGACAAGAGGAGGGAGATGGTGCCAGGGTGTTTCCTAAATGCGACTAGCTGTGTCTGGTGACAGGTACGTGGCCATCCTGAGAGGTGAGAGGCCAGGTGTGGGACGGGACGGGCGGCCTCTGTGTATCTGTGTGGATTTCCCGTGCGTTCCCTGTGCCTGCAGCGACTGAGGCACCTTCCAACTGGCGTATTGTGTGCTTTTCTTTTGCAGAAAAACTGTGTGTGTGTGTGTGTGTGTGTGTGTACCTTCGTTCAAAAAGTTTATGATACCGGGTGTGATAGCTGGGTATGGTACATACCTGTAGTCCTTGTACTCAGATGGCTGAGGCAGGAGGATTGCCACGAGTTTGAGGCCAGCCTGGGCAACATAGTTCAAGGCCAGTATAAACTACATAGTGAAACCCTGCCTCAAAAGAATTTTTTAAAAAAAGTGTTACTGGGGATGGAACCCAGTAAATGTGCCTGTGCTAGACAAGGGCTGTCCCCCCATGTGAGGTTCCCAGTCCTTTTAATTTTGAAAGCAGGTCTCATAAAATTGTCCAGGCTGTCCTTGAACTTGAGATGCTCCTGTCTCAGCCTCTGATCCTCTGAGATTCAGTCCGCTTCCTGACCTGACTTGTCTTCGTACTTCTGCTGCCCATCTCTGAGCAGCCTGGCCTGGTGTGTACCCTGGCGCCTGCTGGGAAGGCCTATCTCACAGAACACGTGGTTGGTGACAGCAGAGTCGTCCTGGGAAGCAGGGTGCAAGCCAGGTGCACATTTCTGAGGCTGATTCCCAAAGGGGTGACCAGTTGTTATGCCACGGTTCCTTTCTGTCCCTCCTAACAGTGCAGATCCCTAAGGTGCTTTGGGAATGTCTACCTCTGGTCAGGTCCCATCTCCCCTCTCATCTTCCCTGAGGGGGACTTCCTCCGCAGGTCCGGGTGTGTTCATTCTTTCTTCATTGTTGCAGCGTCCATTGTTGTATGCTTCCCGAAATCACTGCTCCAACCACATTGACTAATTATGTTTTCCCCTTCCAAGTCATCCCTGGAACCTCTTTGTGAAGGAGACTAGTCTATCTTAAGTGCACAATCACTTTTCTTTAACTCAAATGGCAATTTCTGTCACCTCCCAAGATTTCCTTAACCAAAGGTTACAGATATCCTTGTTTATGTTTTCTTCTGTATGTTTTGTAGTTTTAGCTCAACCCATCAACCCTGAATCATTTTGAGTCAAATTCATACTACAGACTATATGAAATAAGGGTTAAGGTGCACTATTTTTTTCTCCTCCAAGTAAACTCAGCACATTCATCAAAGAGCAGCCGCAATGTAGCAGGGTCTGTGTGCAGCCACTGCTTCCCTGACTGCACAGCTCCTCCTACGCAGGCTGCACTGCAGTTACTGTGACTTTGCAGTAGGTGTGGAAATCACTCGCTTCTTTTTCAAAATTGTTTTGGGTATTCTAGGTTCTTTGCATATCTGTTTGCTTTTAGATCCAGCCCCTTAATTCTTGAGAGCCCGTGTGGAGTTCTAGCTGGGGAGCACAGCAACTCTCCACCTTTGCCTGGGGAGTGGGCTCTGCTTCGAACCAGTGCACAGCCTTGGGAGGACAAACCTGGGACAGGAGGGAGGAGGGGGACAATGGCCTATTGAATGGGGTTACACTGTCTCTAGTAGACTGACTTAGAGAAAGTTGATGTCACTATCCTTCTTTTGATCCTACACAGAATAAGCACAGCACCTTTCCATTTAGTGAGTCTTCAATTTTGCAACAGTGGGGTGGGACCCGGAGGCATTCTACCACTGAGTTACAGCCACACACCTTTTTATTTTCCCTTTTGGCAAGGTTTTGGTGAATTGACGAGGCTTGTCTTGAATTTGTGATCCTCCTCAGTCTCTTCCCTAGCTGGGATTATAGGCATGCACTATTGTAACTGGCATATTTCTTATTATTTTATGCTATTGCAAATTGTAGATTTTTCATTTCAGTTTCCAATTCTTTGCTGTTAACATAGAAATACATTTTTGTGTTGGGTGTGGCACATATCTATAATTCAGCACTTGGTAGGCTGAGGCAGGAGGATCACTGAGAGTTTGAGACTAGCCTGAATGATACAATGAGTTTAAGGTCAGCCTGAACTACTTAGCAAGGCCCTCTCTCAAAAATAAAAGGAAAAAAGAAGAATAAAAGAAAATAACTATATGTACACATATAAACACATTCCTCACTTAATGACCTAATTATGGTCCTGTGCTTAGGTCATTAACTGAGACACTAAATGAGGAATTATACATGGTATGTACATTGCAATATTCAGAACAAAAATGGGTCAAAGCAAACTGCAGCTTGACAACTTTGCTTTTATTTGCATAACTCTTTTTTTTCTTTTAGGTTTTTTTGAGACAGGGTCTCGCTTTGTGGTTCAGGCTGGCCCTGAGCTCAGCCTCAAACTCACATCACAGCAATCCTCCTGCCTCTGCCTCCCGAGTGCTGGGATTACAGACGTGAGTCACCACGCCCGGCACTGTGGTATGTGGTACTGGTTGCTGCTGGGCATGAGTCTCCACACCCAGTATTCTATGTGGTTACCGGAGGATCAAACCCGGGTCCTTGTGCTTGCAAGACAGGCGCCGAAACCACTGAGCTAACTCTCCGGCCCTATTTGCATAACTCTTTTAGGCTGTACTGTAATATATAATGTAAAACTACAGCACCTCTACAGTAAATAAGTAAAAACTATAGTATTGTACAAGCAAGGTGTTCTGTACCAAATAAAAAGATATTGAGGTGAGCAAGATGTACAGAACTGCACAAAAAAAGATGGGTCACAAGTCCAAGTGGCAGGTCACATGTCTGAATATGGTGTCCGGGCTGCCAGTCAGAACTGTGCTTTCACAGGTAGACTGTTATGTGAGGAAAGGTTGTACTGTAGTTATTTATTTATTGGACAAGGTCTCGTTTTTGTAGTTCAGGCTGGCCCTGAGCTCAACCTTGAACGCACAGAAATCCTCCTGTCTGTGCCTCCCAAGTGCTGGGATTACAGGCATGAGCCACCACACCTGGCACTGTGGTGTGTGGTACTCATCATTGGAGGGCATGAGTCTCCATGCCTGGCATTGTGGTATGTAGTTACCGAGATCAAGCCCAGGACCTTGCACTTGCAAGGCAGGCGCTGGAACCACTGAGCTAAATCCCCGGCCCATACTGTCTTTATTTTTGGTACATTGATCTCGTGCCTCTGACCTCAGGGTTTTCTTGACCTAGACGATGATGTCTTAGAATGGAAAGCTTTGCTTCCTGTTTCCCAGGTGTACTGTCGTATTTCCCGACTAGGGCCCCAGCATAGGGATCAGAACTGATATCCTTTCTCATCTAGGGGGTTAGTGACATCTCTCTCATTTCTGATGTTGTTGACTTCTGTTTCTTTCTCTTTTTAATAATTAATTTTTTGGTCCTGGGAGTCAAACCCAGGGGTGCTCTGTTCTACTACTGAGCTACATCTCTGGCTCTTCTTCAGAAGTTTTTTAAAATTTTGATGCAGGACCTTGCTGCACGGCCAATTTACCCAGGTGGTACTTGCATTTGTAATCCTTCTGCCTCCGCCTCCCAAGTTCAGGGGTGACAGGTGTACTCCACTGTGCCCAGCTCCTCTCTCTCTCTCTGTTTTTAAATGTCTGTCTGGAGGTTTATCGTTGTATTAATCTTTTCCAAGAACTAGCTTTTGGTGTCAATGACGTTTCTTTATTGTTTTGGGGGTTTTTTTTGGCTCAGTGTTAGCTCATCTGTTGATTTCTGATTTGTAGTCCATTTTTTTCCTTCTACTTTCTTTGAATTTAATTTTATCTTATTGTATTTTATTAAGGCGGAGCTTAGACCACTGACTCAAAGAGTTTTCTTCACCGGGGATGGTGGTACCCTCTCGTAATGCCAGTGCTCTGAGCGACTGAAACAGATGGACTCCAAGTCTGAGCCCAGCCTGGGCAACTTGGTGTCTTAGCAAGACCTTCCTCAAAGTAAAAAAATAAATAAAAATAAAAATAAGTAAATATAGGGGCCGGGGAGTTAGCTCAGTGGTTCCGGCGCCTGTCTTGCAAGTGCAAGGACCCGGGTTCGATTCCCCGGTAACCACATAACAATACTGGATGTGGAGACCCACACCCAGCAGCAACCACTACCACATACCACAGTGCCGGGCGTGGTGGCTCACGCCTGTCATCCCAGCACTCGGGAGGCAGAGGCAGGAGGATTGTGATGTGAGTTGGAGGCTGAGCTCAGGGCCAGCCTGAACTACAAAGTGAGACCCTGTCTCAAAAAACCTAAAATAAATAAATAAATAAATAAATATAATAAAAAGGATGAGGCTGTAGCTCAGTGTAAAGGTCCTGGGTTCTTCCTTAGGACTACGGAGACATACCAAACAAAACCAAGCTCCCATAAATATCTACTACCGTAAATTTCCCCATAAACAGCTGCTCCTCACATGTTTATATATTGTGTTTTCATTTTCATTCACTTCGGAATATTTTCTAATTTCCTTTGTGCTTTCCTCCTTGACCCACGGCTATTTAGAAGTATGCTGTGTAGTTCCCAGATACTTGGGGATTTTCCAAATTCTTGTTGAATTCTAATTCAATTTCCTTGTGACCAGAGAACATTTTATGTTTTATTTCAATTCATTTAAGTTCACTGAGACTTGTTTTTATGTCCGTCCTGTAGGATGTTCTGTGTGTACTTGACAAAGAAAACATACCCTGCTCTTGCCGGAGAACAAGTTCTCCCTGTGTCAGGGCAAATTGGCCGATAGTGTTCCCATCCTGCACACCTCCAGGTTTCTGTCCCGCTGTTCTTTATCCATTCTTGAGAGAGGAGGGTCAGTATATCAAATGTGATATGTGAAGCTGAATTTTTGATGCCTGTGTTTTTTCTTTATTTGTTTTGGGGCTATTTCCTAGGTGCGTACAAATTTATAATTGTTTATTTTCTTGATTTGATCCTTCTGCTCTTCAGGGGGCACTTGGAAAGTTGAGACATTTTTGGTTGTTGCAACTGGAGGATTGCTGCTGACTTCTCATGGGCATGAGCCAGTGATGTTGCCTTGCTTTTGATGCCAGGTCAGTGCTCACAATAGAGTCACGTGCTCAGAATGCTAAGTGCTGAGGTTGAGAAACCCAGTTTCTTTAATATTTCATACCGCCAAATTCTAGCAATTTTTCAAGGATAATTTCTCTGTCTGTCTGTCTATCTGTCTGCCTCCTCTCTCCTTGTTTGCCTTCATTTAATTTAAGAGCCAAAGTATGAGGGAGGTTATTTAATCCATACTTTTAATCTATCTATATAGTACTGGGGATCAAATCTACTGAGCCAGATATCCAGCCATCTTTTTAAAAGATATTTTTAGGGCTGGGGATATAGCTCAGTGGTTCCGGCACCTGTCTTGCAAGCACAAGGACCCAGGTTCGATCCCGGTAACCACATAGAATACTGGGTGTGGAGACTCACGCCCAGCAGCAACCAGTACCACATACCACAGTGCCGGGTGTGGTGACTCACACCTGTAATCCCAGCACTCGGGAGGCAGAGGCAGGAGGATTGCTGTGATGTGAGTTGGAGGCTGAGCTCAGGGCCAGCCTGAACCACAAAGTGAGACCCTGTCTCAAAAAAGATATTTTTAGTTTGAAACAAGATTTCAATAAGTTGCCCAGATCGGACTTAAACTTGCAACCCTCCTGCCTTAGCCTCCCAGGCATGTGCTGATGTGCCGGGCTTTTATATTTATTTTTGGAGAGGATTTGCTAATCTCTTTAGGTTACTATGGCTAAAAGTCTGTCCATTCCTTAACCTTTAGCATATCTATGACTTTATACTTAAAGGAGGTTTCTTACAGACAGTATATAGTTGGGTCTTTTAAAAATCCAATCTGATAATGTCTGATTTTCTTTTTTTATTTCCCCTAACTTTTCTTTCTTTCTTTCTTTTATTTTGAGACAGGATCTTATTATGCAGTTCAGACTGGTCTTGAGTTTGCAGCAATCCTGCCTCAGCCTCCCAAGTACTGGGATTACAGGTATTTGCCATGATGTCCAGCTAATAATTGATTTTAATATGAAATATTTTTACCATTACATTTAATGTATTGATAGAATTGAGTTAAATCTATTTTTTTGCTTTTTGTTTTTTATATATCCCACCTGATTTCATTTATTTTTTTCTATTTTTTTGCCTTCTTGATTTTTGTTGTAATTCCATTTTGCCTTCTCTACTAGATTATTGGCTATACTTCATTGATTTTAGTGGATTGTTGTAATGTTTAAATATATATTGCTTTCTCTGGGCATAGTGGCACATGTCTGTAATCCATCACCTGGGAAGCTGAGGCAGGAGGATTGCTGTGAGTTTGAGGACATCCTGGACTATATACTAAAGACATATATATATATATATATATATATATATATATAATTTCCCAAAGAGGGAGAGAAAGAGAGGATAAAACTTGGAAACAATCTTTATATACTTACTCTTTGAGGGATTTATGCAGATAAAAATTGTCTTTGTTTTGGTTTCTATTCAGAGACAGGACCGCACTGTGTAGTTCCATACTCATATGTAGTCCAGCTTGGCCTCAACCCCACAGCAGCCCTCCTGCCTCGCTTTCAGGTGCTGGATTACAGGCCTGCACCACAAGACCTGGCCCCAAATGTCTATATTATTTTCCTTCTGTCTGAAGAACTTTTTAATAATTCTTACATGAGTTTGTGTTGCTGAATTCTCTGATTTTTTGTTTTTTGTCTGAAAAGTCTTTAGTTTCTTGAATGATATTTTCACAGGCTATAGAATTCTAGGTTGATTTTTTTCCAGTAAAGATAGCATTTCATTGTTAATGGTGTGGTAGATCCCATGGACTTAAAATGTACCACTGTGACATATTTAACTTTCCCCAGTGACAAATCTAATGTTGCTTTTGGGATTCGATGCATAACGTTTCCTACCAGTTATTTCCTTGTGAAGTTACACATCACCCCTCATCTGCCTTTCATCCTAATCACCCTGAATGTCTCCTCAGGACTCTGTGCTCCCTACTTTCCCAAGGATTCATTTTCCTTCATCTGCTCCATTTCAGAGTCACTTGAGAGATCAGTACTCCCTGGTTTCTATCCAAGGGGTGTTTCTAGTGCCACAAAGGGAGCCCAGGTGTTGATCTAGACGAAGCTGGTCTTGAACTTTCAGCCTTCCGTGATTACCAGGTTTGTGCCCTTGAGTGAATTACTTGAATTTTTGGAGGCCATCTCTGCACATTCAATAATATCCCTCAAAGCTGGAAGCAGAAAGGCTGAGGCAGGACCAGGGATTTAGCTCAATGGTTCCGGCACCTGTCTTGCATGTGCAAGGACCCTGGTCCAATCTCCAGTAATCACATACAACAATGATGGATGTGGAGACTCATGCCCACCAGTAATCAGAACCACATACCACAGTGCTGGGCATGGTGGCTCACATCTGTAATCCCAGCCCTTGGGAGGCAGGGGCCGGAGGATTGCTGTGAGTTCAAGGCTGAGGTCAGGGCCAGCCTGAACTACAAGTGAGACCCTGTCTCAAAAAAAAAAAAAAAGGAAAGGCTGAGATGGGAGGATTGCTGAGGGGTTCAAGGCCAGCCTAAGCCACATTGCAAGACTGTCCCGGAAAACCAAAATATTAATAATATTGATAACAATGTTCTTCAGAATAGTTGGGAGGATTCTATTAGATAATACATAAAACATTTTTAGTAGCATATTTGGCACAAAATGGCAAACATCCTCACAGTGTATATTACATGGTGTATGTGTGTTTCCCTGTTTACAGATGGGGAACCTCATCATGACACTTACCCATGTCCCTAACCAGGGAATGGCAGAGAGTGAGGAGTTAAGCCCAGCCTGGTGTCAGATCCCAATTGTGGCCTTTGGCTGCAATTCTTCATTCCCTTTCTCAGTAACCCTTAATTCCTTATCCTTGATTAGATGGAATTAGAGCTGGATCTTGAAAATTGGTATTATTGATCTGGTGGCTATTGGGTGATAGGCTGTGAGAGGGTAGGAGGTGGAGAAATGGCATGCAGGACAGGTTTCTTAGGTAGGGCCTGAGGATTAATTGTACTTTGCCATTTGAGCGAAGTTGTTCTGGGTTGTGGACCCAGAACAGACCACAGGAGGGTGATGAGGCTGATTGGTTCTCCTGGAAGAGTCGCTGGATTATTCAGTAGATGGACTAAGGCGGGGGGGGGGGCAGAATAAAGAGCTGCTGCAGGATGTCTGAGCACATACAGGTACCAAACAAGCGCTCAGCCTAAGTGGTGGGTAGAGTGGAACACGCAGTCACAGAGCCACGCCTGGGCAGGACTTTGTGCCTGGTTGGATGAAGCGGTGTCAGCTGACTCGCTCTGCTTGGTGAGCAGAGAGACGGGGGATTCACATGGAAAGGCTAACTGAGGGGGTATGAAAGTCCTGCTTTATACGGCAACTGGCCAGTCTTGGGATTCACTCCCCTCCAGAAACAGGGGCAAGGTGGGATCTGTGGGTCTTGTAAGATGGTTCCATGGGAGGAGTGGGGAGGGGAGACGGAGCCAAGAGCTGGCTTCACACAGGCGCCCACCGACCCTCACCGGCCCTTCCCAAGTCCAGCCTGGCCGAGAAGCAGCTGGCCCTCAAGGCCTTAAAGATAGGGCTGGGTGCGTAGGGTCTGGACATTAAGCTGCCCTCCCTGGACTTTCGGACTCCTGCAGCCTCCTTACAGCCTCAGGGCTCACCTCAGAGGGACAAGGACCCAGAGTGGACCCCATTTTATTCAGGAAATAAAAGATTCAACCTTTCTTACCTCCCAGCACTGCTGTGCATATTTTGCTCAAGAGGTTGATTTATATGTTCATTTCCCAGGGGATCGTAAACTCTAAAAGAACCATATCTTATTCAGGTGGACCTCCTGCCTAGAGCAGGGCCTGGCTGACTCTAATTGATTTGTTTACCCAATATCGTTTATTATCAGCCAGAGGCCCTGTCCATGTGCCGAACATTTATTCCCTCAGCAAATATTTACTGAGCAGTCGCTGTGCGCCAGGCCCCGGCTAAGTGCTGTGGCACAGATTTGAGCTGGACTGGCGAGGTCTGCGCTCTCCAGAGCCGACATGGTGAGGGGAACTTGGAAGCACAGCCTGAAGCATCCAGGAGGGGAGCTCAGGCCGAGGGAAGAGTGGGAGGTGGGGAAGCCAGGAAGGAGCGCTCCTTACACTGCACACACTTGATTATTGTGCAGAACACGTCATGATCAGACGAAGAGGAGGGAAAGGAGACAGGATGAAGAAGCCATCGGTGCAGCGCAGTCGAGATAGGACACGGGGGCCACTTGGGCCTGGTGACTGTGGAGGGGGAAGGAGGCAGATGTGGGGTACATCTGGAGGAGATAAACCTGGTTAGACACATCAGGTGAGGCACAGCAAGGGGTCTGGAGCGACTCTGAGCCAGGATGACAACTGTCCTGCTTGCCTGAGACAGACATTTCCTGGGACCCAAATTTGTAAGGCTAAAACGAGGACAAGTTCTAAGGAAACCAGGACAGCCAGCCGCCTACTCATAGGTTTGAGGTCAGGCTGCAGGGTGGGGGCTGATGGTGCACAGGGTGGGGTATGGTCCCATAAGACTCAGATACTTGTCAGACAGGGTGGAGATGAGCGGGCAACCGACACGCTCACAGAAACCCAAGGGAGAGGTCAGATTCAGGCAGAAATTTACCAGCCAGCAATACCTAGAAGGCATTTCCAGCCTTGAGGGAGGCCACCTGGAAGAGTATCCAGAGGGAGACGAAAGGGTGGAGGATGAAAATGGATGCTCCAGGTCCTGTGGTGGCCCAGGGCTGAGGAGGAGGAGCCAGAGGTACGGGAGGGAGGTCTGCAGGTGATGGAGATGGAGCAAAGGCCAGAGCAGGGAGTCGTCAGCTGTGCCCCACACTGCCGGGGGAAGCAGAGACCAAAAAGTCTGCGTGGAGTCTGAGTGTGGCCCAGGACAGTAGCACACGCCTGTGACCCTAGGCCGCTGAGGCAGGAGGATAGAGAATCAAACAAAGGGCTAGGGATGGAGCTCAGTGGTTCTGGCACTTGCCTTGCAAGTTTAAGGGCCTGAGTTCAATCTCCAGTACCAAAAAAAAAGAGAGAAAGAAAATTCAAACAAAGCCCAGGTGACTTAGCAGCTCACTTGAGACTCCATCTCACAAAATAAAAAAAAAGTTACTGAGAATTCATCTCACTCCACAAAGAATGGCGGCTATCACAAAATCAATCAACAAAGGCTGGGAGGCTATGGGGAGAAAGAAACCCTTCTCCACTGTTGGTGGGGATGTAGACTCTTACAATCACCATGGAGATTCCTCAAAAAACTTGGATTAGAGGTTCCACTTGACCTTGCTATTCCCTTGCAAGGTATGTACACGAAAGAATTAAAAGATTCATATCACAGTGACATCTGTGCACCTATGTTCATAGCAGCTTAGTATGTGATAGCCAAATCTTGGAAAAAAACCCAGATGCCCATTAGCAGGAGACTGGATAAAGAAGATGTGGGTTGTTGTTTTAAATAAAATGGAGTATTACTCTGCTGTAAAGAATGATAAATTTGAGTACTTCATACTCAAATGGATGTACCTTGAGAACATACTCATAAGTGAAGTAAATAGGACACAGATGTATAAATACTATATCTTTTCTCTGGTATGAGGAACTGAAGGTGTAAATGAGTTCTAAAATGTATGATAAGTATTGTGAAATAGTAAGAAAATATTCAAAAGGAAAAGTGGGGTAAGGGTAACTAAAGAAAGAAAAAAAATTGATGATAAAAAAAAGGAAACAAAGCTTAAATATATAGGAGGTGAGGGATTTGGGGGGCAGGGGAAGCGGAGAAATGAGAATTAACTCATGTAATGTACTGGCACAAATTTACAGTGATGATTGTAATCATAACATGTATATAAAATGTACCCATAAAATCCATAAAAAGGGTTAGGCATGGTGTGAGGCCCTGGAGGCTCTGCTTAGTACTGTAGATAGGGGAGGCAGACTGGACAAATAGCCAGCATGGAGGCCCTGTGCTCAGTGTCCAGTAATATATACACTGAAGCAGGTGGACAGACAGACACAGACACACACACTTATCGTCTATTTGAAAGACGACACTTACTCCAAGAGTGACAACTGGGGGCGGGGGAGGAAGGCCAGGCCCACACGGCGCTGGCAGCACTGGGCCCTCCCTGGACAGCTCTGGGGAGAACTGCACAGGAAGTGGACGGACAAGGGTCCTCTAGGACAAGGCACAGCAAGGAACTGGGTGTTGGGGCTGGCAGGGCGCAGAGGGCAGAGCCAGGAGACGCAGCAGAGGTGGCCCCGGAGGTGACCCGGGGACAGCATTGGGCTTAGCAGCCGGAACGTGGTAGTGTTTGTCACAATTGCTTTACTCATTTTCAAGGAGTTGCGGGGACAGAATTGAAATTGGAGGTAACTGGGGAGCAAAGAAGCAGACTCCCCACAGGCACAGAAGCTTAGAGTAGAAGGAAGAGTGGATGATATGGCAGCTGGGGAGAGGCTGGAGTGGGGCTGGGCCTGGCTGGGTTCTTATTTACGTGAAAATCTGGAGTTCAGTTATAGGATTGCGGGGGAGAATTCAGGAGGGAGGGTAGAGAGGCTGACGGGGGGTGAGACTTCTGAGAGCACTTGCAGGTGGGGACACTCAGCTGTGGGAAGGAGGGACTGGAGATGGACAGGGAAGGTGGCCGCAGGGGCAGGGAGTGGGGGCAGGTGCTGCCAGCCAAGCCTATTCTCTTGCTATTATTTCCTCCTGGGATGACCATGAGTCTGCTGCTGAGAGGGCCTGGAGACAGCGAGAGGTATGCGGAAGGCGGGCGCACCCAGGCTCATGGGCCATCGCCCCATTTCATTCCTCCAGGGACTTGGCTTGATATTTGTGGGTGCAGGATCAGAAAAGTGGGCAGACCGATCCACAGTGGATCTCCGAGTGTGGATGCCACAGAGGACGGGGCACTGACTGGTGAGGGGCTGGAGCTGAACAGCGCATATGAAACGAGCCGAGGCCTTGGTTGCTAGCTTACGGAAAAAACCCAAGGGGCTGAAGGTTCTGTAGCAAGATAAAAAGCGGTAATTAAGGACCAAGGGGACGAGGAGTCTCAAACTGTGCCCAGAAATAGGACATCAGGGTTCCCATTTTCCAAGTGGAAGCAAATCAGAGTAGTGAGATGCTCCAAAGTCCCTATGGCTTGTAGTGGAGGCGAATGTCCCTGGGATGGGGACACCAAGGTGTTGAGAGGGTGCAGCAGTGGGGCAGTGCGTTCACACAGGAGCGGAGATTGTCCAGGCAAAGAGGGCGACGTGGAGAGGAGAGGAGAGTTGTCATCCTAAGCCAACATCTCCCACAAGGGGAGCAGCAGGTCTCTGGTGGCAGAGATGGGGAGGAAGCCAAAGGCAGAAACAGTTTTTACATAGTGAGGGAGACACAATGGCGCCTTAGAAGTTTATTGAACTAAACTGAAGCAAAGCGCTGTGTTAGTTCCAGGAAGTGCCGGAGTCGGCACCAGCTGCCATCTTCTAGAAAAACCCCCGGACAGACAGGAAGATCAGTACACAAAGTGCGTTTCCCACCTAAGCCCGAGTCCAGGAGAGACCTCGAGGAGAAATACCAGCAGGGAGGCCACTGGGCCCTTCCCCTGGGACCCCCCAGCCCACACCCCAATGACCATCCTCCCCTCGTCCCTGGGGAGCTGCCAGCCTCAGCTCTCAGCTCTGGGACACCATCCTGGCAGGAAAACCCAGCCAGCCATCTCAGCTGGCGTCCTGCCCAGGAGGAGCCAGGCAGCAGCCTCCGAATGGGAGCTGAAGGAAGCACATTTCAGGGGCACTGCTCTCGGTGAGCAAGGGCTCATTAGCCAAAACCATCATCTTCCCAGGCCCGGCCTCAGACCACTTAGAAATAACCTGAGCCGTCTCTGCCTGGCATGAGGCAGTCAATGCAAGTCGCTTCCTGCTCAGACAGAACCCACCTTTACCTCAGCCCGTCAGAACGTAAGCACCACTTGCCTCACCGCAGCGAGCTGCTTCCCCAGCGATGTGAATACGGCACGCTGTGTCTCCTGACACCGCTCCTGTGTCCTCCGCTCTGCCTGCTGCTTATTCCGCAGTCTCCTTTTCAGGTTCCATCCATGAACTTGATTTCTGAAAGTTGGAGCACCCGGTTCCCAGCCCTGAATCTTCATCTCCTCCACCACCACACTCTTCCTCTGTGATCTCCACCAGCCTGTGGCTGTGTGATCACCAGCAAACACCGAGTGGACCTTGGGACTCCTGAGACAGACTCTAGTCTCGTGTGTGCAGCCACCTGCAGCTTCTCTGCCTGCATATCTTACAGGCATCCCTGGAACATCCGCAGAACCGGGCCTCTCCCTCTCCCTACCACACCTCTCCACTTTGACCAATGGCAGCCCTCTCCTCCTATTGCCCTGGCCATGCTCCTTGGGCTTGTCAGGACCCTTCTCTGCTCACCTAATGCTGTGATCTCTGTCTTCAAAAGATACCCAGAATCTGACCACTTCTCACCTCCTCTGCCCCTACATCTTGAACCAAACCATCCTTAGGTGTCATTTGGATCAATGTATAGACTTCTGGAATTTGCTTCTTTCCTGTTCTAAATAGAAGACCCTAACAACGTAAAAAATTGGTCAGAGATTTAGCTCTGGTTCCAGTGCCTGTCTTGTAAGTGCAAGGTCCTGAGTTTGATACACATGCCTGAAATTCCAGCACTCTGGAAGGCTGAGGCAGGCAGATTGCAAGTTTGAGTCCAGCCTGGGAAATTAGGGAGATTTGTCTCAAAAATAAAATGATATGAAGTTAAGAAAAGCCTGAGGATATAGCTCAGTGTGAAGGCCCTGGGTTCAGTCCACACGTTACTCCTACATTCCTCCTCGTTCATTTGGACTAAAAGCCAAAGTCCTTCCACTGACCTAGCCTGAGCTGACTTCCCACACCCTCCATCTTCATCTCTGTTCTCTCCCTTGCTGACCCTTCTGCATCCACACTGGCCTTGTTGGTCGTCACTCACCAAGCATGTTCCTGCCCCTGGGCCTTTGCATGTACTGCTCCGTCTGCCTAGAGTCTGCTTCCCCAACACCCACATGGCTTGTCCTCTCCTTTCCTTCAAACCTGTTCAAGTGCATCCTCACTGAGGCCTTCCTGACCACTGGTGTAAAACACATACAGCGTGAGACAGCAGCACCGATGCTCCTTGCGTCCGCTTTCCTCTTCCCCTTTTCCTCTCAAGACTTCGTGAGAGCAGGGACATTCTGTTTTATTCCATCCTGTAGCTCCCATACCGAGGGACGGTGCCCGAGCACACAAGGACTCAGTAAATATCTGTGGAACAAATATAATTAATTCAGCTGACTGTAGAGAAAACTCAGAATTCTTAATCCTCTGGATGCCAGCACGGGAACCACAGTTTTAATAATGAAAGCTTCCTCTTTCAACTCTCTTCAGAAGTACAGCTTTAATTCAGCAATGAGTGGGCCTGGGTTCTTACACATTTCCACAACTGTATCTCTACAGCCAGCAGAGGTGGCTGTTGTCTTCCTTCCCTTTGCTTCCTGCTTCCTGTAAGAAAATCAGCAGGAGCTGGTGACCTCGGCAGCAGGTATGCATAACTGTCAGGCAGCCCCACTGAATAAAAATCACCAATGTGGTCATTCTTTTATAGAGCAGAGGAATATGTCATCGTCCTGAGACTGTGAGTCCTTTGGCCAACTGTGTTTAAATGACAGACCAAAGTTCCCCTAGTAGCAGAGCCTTGTCCCAACTCTTCTGTGGTGTTGGGACAACGCTAGGTACTTCCCCTTAGGTTCTCTAGTCTCCTCTGTGACAAAAATATGAGGTGTCAAAAATATGGGGTGTCGATAAGGGACACTCAGAGCCTTTCTTAATCTAAAACCATAGTTTCCTTGAAAGAGAAGGTTTCCTATTCATGAGTCATTAGAAATACATAAGATTCTCTCCTCAGCTTTCCCAGTACACAAAAGAAGCAGGTGTGTATTTGTGTGTGTGTGTGTGTGTGTGTGTGTGTGTGTATGTGTGATCTTTCTAGTGATCAAAGACTTTTTTAATTACCAAGGGGAGAACTCTACTTAAACTGACAAATGCAAATAAGGGTGTTTATTGGGAAACATCCTTGGAAACTCCGGAGGTAAGGCCCTGCTGGCCAGTGAGGCGCAGGGCTGAGGGGTAGGACATCCCACCCTCCCGTTGTTCCTTCTGCCTTGGTTTCACTTTCAGACCAGTTCTTTACAGGAGAGTCCTAGCAACACCAAAGGATACCTGGCAGCCACAAAGCAAAGAGGGAAAATGGACAGGCCTGGGTGTGGCTAAGGGCTAGTGCTCCATCCCCAGTATGAAAAAAAATCCTAGCCAAGTGGGGTGGCTCATGCCTGTCAATCACAGCACTTGGGAGACAGAGGCAAGAGGATTGCTGTGAGTTTGAGCCCAGCCTCAGCTAAATAGTGAGTTCAGGGCCAGCCTGAACTATAAAGCAAGACCCTCTCAAAAAAAAAAAAAGGAATAAGAAAATATCTTTTACCTCATTATATTTGCAAAGACCAAATTAAGTAACACTTCTAAGTGCCAGGGATTTGACCTCGATAGTCACTTTTTGGCCTAACCACAGAGAGCAAACAAAAAACTTATACTACTGCAGTGACAAATTTGAGACCTCAAATATGAGAGAACCAGAATTAGTAAATATTATTATGTGGTCGTTTTGAGACAGCATCTTGCTTTGTAGTATGTAGCCCATCTGGCCTGGAACTCAGGGGGAACCTCCTGCCTCAGCTTCCCGAGTGCTGGGATTATAGGCGTGCGTGCACCTCCATGCCAAGTAGAATTTATTACTTTTTTTTTTTGAGACAGGGTCTCACTTTGTAGATCAGGCTGGCCCTGAGCTCAGCCTCAAATTCACATCACAGCAATCCTCCTGCCTCTGCCTCCCGAGTGCTGGGATTACAGGTGTGGGCCACCACACCCAGCACTGTGGTATGTGGTACTGATTGCTGCTGGGGTGAGTCTCCACGCCCAGTATTGCATGTGGTTATAGGGGATCGAACCCGGGTCCTTACACTTGCAAGACAGGTGCCAGAACCACTGAGCAAAATCCCTGGCCCCCTATTACTATTATTGATAATAGTTTATGCACAAATTTTATTACCTTTTAAAGAGATAAAATAAAATTTGCTCTGGGCCGGGGAGTTAGCTCAGTGGTTCCGGCGCCTGTCTTGCAAGCGCAAGGGTCCGGGTTCGATTCCCCGGTAACCACATAACAATACTGGGTGTGGAGACCCACACCCAGCAGCAACCAGTACCACATACCACAGTGCCGGGCGTGGTGGCTCACGCCTGTCATCCCAGCACTCGGGAGGCAGAGGCAGGAGGATTGTGATGTGAGTTTGAGGCTGAGCTCAGGGC